>LGTU01000013.1:0-104054 GCA_001314425.1 Phytophthora pluvialis | reverse complement strand
CTTCGATGGAGCGGTTGGACCGACTCAAGCTGCAGAGGACTGTGGGCCACTGAGCCCAGGGACTAACACTGGCGTAGAGGGGGAAGGGGGTATGGCGCACGGAGGCGGGGTGGGCGGGGCCATGAAGCTGGACGCCGAGTCGCAGCGCTCGCGGGCGGTGGTGGCAACGCGCGTATCGTCCTCCTTCAGATCGATAGAGGAAGTCCGTGTACAGCCCGCTGAGGTTGGCACCACGACGCCATCAGCTGCCGTCTGCGATTTAAGCACGCATTAGGAGATGCTGCAGGCGTCTTGTGCATGCCGTCTGTGCGGCGTATACTGTTTATATTTGGAGCCAACCGTACGTTAGACATGGTGGCATGCGGTAAGCGCTGCTACAACGCGCTTTCCAAACAAGAGCTAGCGGCGCCAAGCCCCAGGTGTGGGTTCGATCAGCGTAGCTCACGACTGGTAATAACTACAGCCGGTATCGCGGCGGTGATGGCCATTCGCGTGATACGAAGAGAACAATTCCTGGCAAGATCACGGCGTCCAGGAATAAAAATCCTCCTTGCTACTAAAACCTGAAAGGGGGTGTCAATTTCGCTGTACTTGATTGGGCAAAATGGTTCTAAGCTGGAGTCAAAAAAAAATATTCTACTTGCTGCTGCACAATTGACAACCCCTATTCTCATCTCGTATTAGCTGTTGAAGTGGTATTCTCAGATGTTGGAATCAGAAGCCGGGGCTGAGGAGAATCAGCGGCAAAGCGCAAATGGGAGGAGAGACTGTAGCCGGCACGCGGCTCCACTGGCACAGCCACTCGCAGCGCGACCGCATCGACGTCGACAAGGTGCTGACGCAAGTGCGTGCATTTTGCGCTCGTGCCGCCACGTACTCGAATGGCGGAACTCTGATTGCGGTGGGGCTGCCCGAAGCGATTGCCGGCTCCATCACAGACGGAGATGCACCCTCATCCAGTGCCTTCCTCGACTCCGTTCGCGAGTTAGTGACGCAATTGCAGAGCGACGTAGCTGCTGGGGCCCTCGCCGGCAAGGTGGAGATCATCCCGATGCTGCACTGGGGCAAGTTCGTGCCGGCCTTGAATGCGTTGATCGGAACGGCGGCCGACCACTTCCCCAAAGCTGATACACTGATCCTGCAATCACTGGAGATCGACGTGGACGCAGCTTGTGTGGAGTCGCTGCGCTCGCACTTTGACATCAAGCACGACCTGGTGGTGGGCGCGGCGCTTCCTGGCCACGACTTCCAGCCGGATCCGGCGAGCCAACCCGTCGAACTGAGCGGCCTGACATCGCCGTGGAACACGCTCGCACTCTGGAACCTGGAGCAACTGACGAAAGTGGGGTTTGTACTCATGGGAGACGCGTTGCGTCTGGAAGTCGATGGGGTCGGCTCTGCTGCGGGTATCGAAGAAGTCGCCACCATCGCCATGTACCAGCAGCTCTACGCAAACGGTACGTCACCAACGACCGCCAAGCTGGTGCGGGTGCCTAGCATCGCGTGGCAAGTGGACGGACTGCAAGACCCCAAGCGTCTCGAGTGGCACAACAAGAAGATGGCGAGCAAGCAGCAGCGCGCAGCCGCGCAGCTCGCCCACTTCGGTGGTGTGGCGCCTGGCCGCGTGCTTCACTTGGAGGCGTGAAGTGGGACGGTCGTGTACCTCAGTACAACGAGATCTCCCTAGTTAATACATGTAGCAACCAAGAAGCGAGCTCAAAGACACTTGTCATTGACCCTACACGTAGAGCTTTGTTTCGCCTCCGGTCCGTTTCTGAATCTGATACCGCGCGATGTGACGTGGAAACGTAGCACACTCACTTCCAAGCTGCAGCAAGTCAGACGGCAAGCATGCGCAGCACGACGGTGGTTGGCACGAGGCTGCACTGGCAAAGCCACACGCAGCACGAGCGGATCGACGTGGAGAAGGTCCTGTGTCAATTGCGCGAGTTCTGTGCGCGCGCAGCGACGTATGCGGACTGCGGCATCCTCCTTGCCGTGGGGCTTCCGGCTGCGACTGCTGCAACGATGCCGACGCCTGCCCCAGGCGCTTTAGACTCGATCTCGCCAATTTCCTCCAAAACTACGAGCGTCTTCGTTGATTCCGTACGGGAGTTCATAACGAGGCTGCACAACGAAGTGGCCTCGGGGGCAATTGCGGGCAAGGTGGAGATCATCCCGATGCTGTTCTGGGGAAAGTTCGTGCCCGCATTGAATGCTCTGATTGGAACAGCAGCCGACCGTTACTCGGACGCCGATACACTGCTGCTTCAGTCTCTGGAGATTGAGGTGGATGCGGCTGGAGTGGCGTTGCTACGCTCGAACCTCGATCTGGAGCATGACCTTGTCGTGGGCACAGCGTTGCCAGGGCACACTTTCCAGCCCGACCCAGCTCTACAACCGCTGGAACTGAGTGGGTTAACGTCGCCGTGGAATACGCTGGCGCTTTGGAACTTGCCGCAATTGACCAAGATTGGTTTTGCGCTCATGGGCGACGCGCTGCGTCTGGAAGTGGAGGGCGTCGGCCCTGCCGGCGGAGACGAAGAGGTCTCGACCATCTCCATGTACCAGCAGCTCTTCGCCAACACACCAGCTCCCACGAGAGCGAAGCTTATCCGAGTGCCCGGCGTCGTCTGGCAGGTGGCCGATTTCAAGGATCCTGAGCGTGAGGCTTGGCATACGATGAAAATGCGGAGCAAGAAGCAGCGCACCGCGGCGCAAATGGCGCACTTCGGTGGCGTGGCCCCAGGCCGCGTGTACCATGTAGAACCTTCACTTCAAAATGGTACGAAGTAGAGTGTCTAGCGAGCAATGCCTCGCTCTAAACACCAACGAAACAGGTCCTTTTCCCCTGAGCCTGCATTTCATAGTCGATATCACCGGTTGCAAACACACTATCTGCAAGTAGTGATCCCGAACCTAGAACACGGTTCCAATCCCATTTCTCTTGTGGCAGAGGTATCATAGCTGCTAAAACTTGTTGTGAGACTAAGCCAGCTTTTCCAAACCATTTTTGGTTGAAGCGCCCAAGCGTACCCACCAGAGGAATGTAGTGCGCCGTCTTTCGACCAAATTGGGTCGTACTGCCACGGGCATCCGGTCGCTGGACCTGCTGTCTCAGTCCCCGCACGCAACCTCCAGCCTTCGCCGAGTAGCGCCGCCGCCTCAGTCGCTGGTCTCTTCAGCGTCCACCACTTCAATTTGATCCTTTTGTTCAGTCTGCGACACCGCGACAGACATTAACCCAGTATTCACGGTGCTGTATTTGAAGCCAAAGGTTCCAGCGACAGACGACGTTACGCAGGCGGGCGGCGAATGAACTCGGGCCATAGCATCCAAGCACGCGCAGCCTCTCTGCGCCAGGAAGCGACTCGGCGGTGGCTCGTGAAGGACGAGCTGGTGTTCCTGCTGCTGCACTACAAGCTGGTGGGTGTGCCGGTGCCCCACGCGCTGCAGCTGCGGCCGCCAAGTAGGTCTCGCTGTCGCGTCGTCGCGCGCTCTTGCGTAGGCTAAACTCTCTGTCCTTGTGAATAGGCGGCACCTTGCTGTTCTACAACACGCTGGCGGTCTCGGACTACAAGAAAGATGGGTGGCACTGGCAGAAGCGCAAGGACAAGAGCGGCCGCGTGCGCGAGGACCGCGCCAAGCTCGTGATCAACCGACAAGTCATCATCCTCGGAACATACGTGCACTCCGCCGAGTCCTCTGTACGTCGGAATGAAAAGATCGTTGTTGCTGGGTACTTCTGACTACTACGCTATGGCTACAGACATTCCATCGGAGAATTTATTCAGTGCGCGACTCCAACGAGAGCATCGTCCTTGTGCACTACTTTGACGAGGTCAATAAGGAACAGGTGACTCGTCAATTACCCTCGGATTCAAGCAAGATCAATGGAAACATGAGCAGAGGCGTGAAACGAGCGCTGCCCGTTGCCAACTCTAGCAGTATTTTGACCGGCGTTATGCCGCTAAACAGGCAACCGAGTCTGCCCAAGCCATTGTCATCGGAAGAAACGGTAGAATCCATCATGAAAAGTATGCTGATGGTCATTTCATCCTTCATCATGCCACGGGTTTCAGTTTGAGTAACTTTTATTATTCGTTTCTTTTGATTAGACTGTCTCGAGATGGACTTTGAGCCCCATGCAGCATCTTATCCAACGCTTAATATCTCTGATGCGGATCTGATGCAATTGAAGGACAATTGTATGGATGGAATCACCAGTGGCTTTGGTGCCGACGATCTTTTTAATGTCTTGACTTCGGCGATGTCACCAGAAAAAGGTGACTGCGGCTTAGGAGGCCAACAGACTTTCGAATTGGCCGAAATCTCGGACTTTTCGCCGGATTGGGACTTTGGAGACGGTGGGGCCAAGGTCCTCATCTGCCTGGCAGCTAAACTTCCTGAGAGGATCGCTCAAGATCCCATGAAACTGTTTGTGCAGTTTGGTGTGAAGAGAGTTCGCGCGGAGAAAGTCTCGGACACAGTGTTGCGCTGTACTGGTACGTCTAGTTTTTATTGTCCAATGTTGTCTCGTGATTACAGACAGATACGGCTTGATGCTTAACCGCTATTGTTCATTTTGCATTTGCATTTGCTGCAGCTCCTAGTTCACGGGAACTTGGCAGCGTCGACATTTTCGTATGCCATTGGAATGATCCACTACACCAAGAGAGCATTCAACTTTCCCACAAAAGGCAGTTCACGTATCGAAGTCATTACCAGGTGTCGCCGTCACTTGCTGGCGAAATTGCTAAGGACAATCACGTTTCCGAAGCAAGGGCTATAGATCCTTTGGAACTTACAGCACCAAGTCTTGGGCATAACACTTTTGGCACCGGCAAGAGAGGTCGATCACCGTCGGTGCTATCCCATGCTGCTGGGATGAAACGATCACAGGATAGACTTTCTGGGTCAAACAGAAATCTATCGACATATGTCGAGTCAGATCGTAAGTCCTCTATCCTATTGTGCTGGCTTGCGAACCTTCCTAGGTGCTCACATGTTGATACGTCGTGCTTAGTGGACGAGCGGCAATGTAAGATTCGAGTCGTCGAGAGGTTGTCCGAATTTCACCAGGCAATACGCACCAAAACTGCGGAACCTGCAGTCAAAGGCTCGTCGTCTTTTGCTGCCGGAAGCAATAGCAGCGAGAATAGCGTGCCTTCAGGAACAGAAGACAGACCGTCTTTACCAGCTATAGTTCCGGCTTCGGGATTATCAACTAGCCAAGTGCAGCACTCTAGCCAGCAAATAGCCCAAGCCAGTCTCTCTGTGGAACCTTCACCTTCTTCCACCGAAACGTCGACTGCGTTGGACGATTGCACAATCGAGGCATTGAGTGACAACGATTTGGAGCAGCTCTCAGAGAAATTACTCGAGCGTGTCGTGCGCCAGCTTGTCACTGTCGCGCACACAAGCGAAGAGCTGCTGGAGGAGCTCAATTCCCTGGATGAAACTGGTTTGAGCTTGTTGCACTATGTGAGCTTTTACAACTATTCCCAGTTGGTGCCGGTACTGGTTGCTCATGGTGCACATATCAATCAGCAAAGTACACAAGGGCAGACAGCGCTTCATCTAGCAGCAGGGTGTGGCCACGACGAAGTTGTCGATGTACTGCTTCAATCTGGAGCGGATTTGCAAGTGCGCGACTTTGATGGACTTACTGCTGCTGATCGTGCAGAAAAGTCAGCCCACGCAGACGTCGCTGCGAAATTGCACCACCACATGGGGGATGGCACTTTGAGTGACTTGGGCGCAGTCGATGAGATTTATGGGTTTGGAGGATCGCCGATGGAGATTGATGATGCTCCAACACCCTACATGGATGCTGGAGACATGGGTATTTTGGCTGGAAATGATCATGCGATGCCTAGTGCACGCCCACTACGTTCTCACTCAAACAGTTGTGAGAGTCCTTGTGAGGCTAGCTTATCGTCGAAGGCGACATCTTATGTAAGTGATCGAAATCCTTTATGGGTATTGCCGGATAGTGTTGCTTACTGGGTTGCATTGTTTGAAATGTAACATCGTTAGGTGGGAGAAAATCAAGAGCACAATCGGAAGCTCCTCCTTGGAGCCTTTTCTACCATGAGCTTGCACGATAAGTGCGCGCTCTCGTTGAGTATTTCGAGAGACTCGGTGGGTCACGTAGTCCGGCGTCGTGAAAGCAGCGTTGGAGAAGAGATTCTAATCTCTCCCAGTAGCAGCAGCACGGGTACATCGGCGGGCTTTGGTTCCTCACCGGCAAGTATGGTTGGCATCGAGTCCAACCTTGTCGGTGGACGACTAGTGTTATTGTCTGGAACTGAGAACGACTCGGATGTTCAAAGCGTGATTGCCGAAGACGAGGAGGGCCTAAACAAGCTTCAAGCAGCAATGGAACTCATGGGCCCCGAGGAAAGACAGTCGCTGGAAGATGAGGTGAAGGTGTTGCAACACGGTATCCGTGCGTGGTTGCTCAAGCGGAATTGTAAGAACATGCGCGAGACAACCAAGCAGCTCCGCGAAGCCACGCAAAGTATTGAGGATCAGCAGAAGCAGCAATCGTTGGTGACAAGCGAGTTGTCAGAACGTGAGCGTGCCGCCGTGACCGTCCAGGCGGCGACGCGCACTATGCTGGCCCGACGCACCTTCCTGCAGACCAAGCACGTAGCAATAAAGTTCCAAGCTGCCACACGCGGAGTACTTTGCCGCAAAAACTTTGCGCGCATGAAGGCACACGCGCTAGCGTCCCTCGTGATCCAACGCAATGTTCGCGAGTGGTGGAACAAGCAGCCGTCTGCAACTCGACCAGGTAGCATCGAAAGAGAAGCCGACGACGAAGAAAAAGACGCAGAAGAAGAAGAGAAGGCCCCAATTCTATAAGACGCATATGAACAAGCGCTGCGTGACGAAGTGCAACGCAGCTTGTAAACCACGCCACAGACCCCAAAACTGTATAACACCACAAAGCAGCTTCTTGCAGCACACTGCCCTCTCCATTTCTCGTTCTATTTGCCGCTCCCTCTGCATATCAACGACTGCAACTTGCCAAAGGAACCCCATGCTGAAAATCTGTCCTAGTCCATGGCATCATCTCCTTCGTCCGTGTATCGCCGGAAGCCCGGGATGGGGGGCGTCCAGGTGGCCATGCCGCTCCCCTCCGGGATGGGGGCGTCGTCGATCTTCATCGCCTCGGCCTGCAGCTCCGCGGGCAGCGCATTGATGGCCGCCCACTTGAGGTCGATCTTGGTCTGCAGGTCGCGCATGAGGTGGTTGTGCTCGATGGTGCTCATGCTGTTGTAGCGGCGGCCGATCTCCTGGTAGCGCTGCTTCTCCTCCTCTGTCCACTCCTCTCTGCAGTGCCATACACGAGCAATAGTTAGTGCATAAGTACTAGTATGGTAGTGCAATTAGATTATAAAGCTGACGTACGCGTCCGGGTACTGGCCCTTGATGGCGCGCAGCATCTGCTCGAAGTTGGCGTCGCCGTTGCCCTTCCTGCCCTTCTTCTTTTCCTTCTTGGACGCGAAGCCGCGCACGCTCGAGTAGGTAGCGGCCGCGTCGGCCAGTGCGCAGGCGGTCGCGCGCTTGGCGGCCACGGAAGTCACGCCACGCAGGAGCAGAGCCATGTCACCTGGTACTCACTCGAAAGTAGCTTGAGTGTCGGAGTCTCTCGACCACAAGTGCCCGCCGCTGATCACTAAGTACGAAGTGGTGTGCATTACACAACTTTAGCGCAATTATTACAAATAAATATATTTATGAAACAATTATTGTCCATGTGGACGTTCTTAGACGTCCACCTGATCTTCATGGTTGCTCGGGTGATACTGCGCGTTGGAGAAGTCGGGTGACGACACAACCAGGGGGAACTGTGGTGGTTGGAAGCCGAAGCTGCCGTGGAGATGCGACGACATTGGCTCCATGCCCGGTGCAGACAGCAACGCAGGCCCGAATGGTGTCGGCGGACCGGGGTTGAAGTAGTATCGCGATGGTGGAGGGCCAGCAGGAGGCGGAAGGAAGTGCGGAGAATGGAATCTCGAGTACGCGTCTCCACTGCCAGGCGAAAAGTAGCGCACCACTTCCTTGGGTGCAGTTCGCCACAGAGTCGACTCGCTCCAAGGGAGATTGGCGCCAGGATTTGGCAGCTCGCACTGCCGCGAAAAGTCCCAGCCGAAGAGCGACGACGTAGACGCGTAGACTTGCTGCAGTTGCCACTCCAGTTCAGCATTTTCTTCACGTCGACGCTGCTTTCTCCGCCACCGCTGCTGAGCATCTTCATCGTCCATTTCATCTTCTCTATCAGACAAGTCGCCATCGACACTTCGAGTGTCAAAACCGCTACCTGCGTCGCTCTCGACATCCTCCCACGGAACGCTGACAGCGTACTCGTCAAACTTGCGCTTGCCTGCGAATGGGCTCCGTGACCCAATAATGTCGTCGAGTGCTGGTACATGCTCCTGGGGCTGGAATACCATAGCATTAGGATTTAGGCTCGACGACGTTTTCGACGAAGTTTGCACTTCAGCAGCCGCGGTTTCGCCTTCTTCCAGCGTGCCTTCATCACTTTGAACTGTCGATGAATTCGACTGGCAGTCACTGTCCATTGGTACTGATCTGAGCTCAGGCATTGGCTCTGGAGATGGCTCCTCCACCATAATCTCGTCATCCGGGTTTGCTGGCGGTTCCTCACTTTCCATTTGAATGTCATCAGAGTTACCCGTTGGTACCTCATCCCTGGTCTGGCCTTTGACAATGTCGGTTTGTTGAACAGATGGAGCTGCAGGAGCTGCAGCTTTCTTCTTCCTCTTTTTCTTGCTCTTCTTCTTGCTATGGGAAGTTGAGTTTCCTGCTGATGTGTTGTGCCCTGTCGCTTTATCCTCCAGCGACACTTCCAGCAAAAGTTGTTCCATTTGGCGTGCTGCCTCTGTCTCCAAGTAGCTGACGTAGCTTCGTAAAATGAGCTAAAGCACAAATCACACCCAGCTCTAACATGAGAGCCATGTTCCATCCTAGATAAGAGTCACACCGAATTCACCGTACCTGCTCCACCAGCATCGCGATCAGGCGTTGGTAGTTTTCCCACGTGTTGACGGTTTCACTTTCCGTCACGAAGAGTTTGTTGAAGTTACTCTCCGTAAGCACGTGAATTGACGTCAGGAACCCCGCTAATACATCTCCTACCAGCGTGAACAGCCGATCCGTATCTTCCGCCAGCTCCGTTTTCACCGTCAGAATACCTGCAACATACAGAAGAGAGCGTGAGAAAAAAGTACCATGAAGCGGCACAATCTTTACTGCGATGATTGGTGAGTACCTGTGCCAATATCCATGAACTCCATCGCTTCAAGAAGCTCGTACGTCTTCTCCGAAGAGGTATCTGTTGCTGCACGCGTGGATGACTGCGTTACTGGTCGTCCTTGGACTGCTGGTGACGTGGCGGAGGCTTCAACCTTTGATGTTATCATCGTCGCGGTCGCAGCAGCCACTTTCTTGCTGATAGCAGCTGTGTCTGTAGCTGTTCGACTGGACGTCTTGAGGTGTCGTTGCATGAGCCCAACGCACAACAAACTCAGATTGAGCTTGTACAGCTGCTTCACGAGCTCCGGATCTTCCAGGAACAGTATCTGCTGTCGTTCGTTGACGCTGAGCTGCTCCCAGTAGTGGCGAATGCTTTTCAGCACCGCGACGCCGTCCTCTCCACCGCTGCGCCGCGTCGTCGTCAAGGGCGTGGCCAGCGTCATCCAGGTACCGGCTCCTGGTCCATGCGTTCCACCTCGATTGGCTGACGGCTTCGCTCGCTTCCGACCACGCGGATTCCCGTTAACGCTGCTTTTATTTACGTGATCCACCGCGTTGCTGGCATTGGGATCTCCACTGGCGGTCGGCAAACGGATGGCCAGATACGCCTTCCAGATCGGAGCTGCATTGACACAGCAACGACCACAGCACGGAACGCAGCAGTCAGCACGACAGTCACTGTGCATACACCCTGCAAGTATGGCCACGCACCTTCGGCGGCCGACGTGGCCTTCTTGACGGAGGAAACGCCACTCCGGGACAGCGTCGTCATCTCGATGATTCCTTCCAGACAATTGATCCTTTCGCAGCCAACGAAATAGAAATACGCAATCTTAGATTTTGTATTATCACTCGTAGAAGCAGGATATGCTGCTTAGGTTGGTGGGTTTTACAGCTATCCTGCTCCTATTCTGAGACCATTGCCACTATTCTGAGACCATTGCCACTAAGTTTCGTCTGAGACCATGGCGGACATCCAGCACAAGCGCGTGGCGCTCAAGCTCAAGCAGGCGTGCGAAGAGACGGCGGCGCAGGCCATCGCGGCCACCACCGCCAGCGGCCAGGCGAGCCGCATCCACGGCAAGAACCGCAAGTTCGGCAGCCGGAAAAAGGCCATGGCAGCCAAGGCAAGGCGACGGCAGAGATTTCCGTTAAGATGCTCGAGTTGCGTGACTGATATTTTGTCCCATTCTTCGCAGATTGCAGCAGCTAAAGCCAAGCGAGAAGAGAAAGACGCTGCCGACAAGTGAGAGGACCTTGGTAACGACGGGGTCAATGTTTGTGCGGTCGAGTAGGTTGACTGCTACAGGAATAGGCAAGAAGAGCGTCCGTTTTCCCAGTGAAACTACTCCGTTTCAAAGCTTTTCTCCTTGACTGTACCAGCGTAAATGACGCGAGTTGGACCATGTAACGGGCGGGATCAAACCTGGTTCATCGGTAATTTTGGTTTGGCTTGAACTTTGATCCAGGAGGTTGGATTGGTTTGTTTCAGGCGTGAGGCTTTTGCTGCTGAGTCGTGGAGCTTGTTCATTCTAGCTTTTGTCGGGGCTCGCGAAGTTGCGGGTAGAGTCTGTTTGCCCCCAGTGGCGACGGATGAAGACGGAGAGTGAACGCCGTACGTTGTCAGTGCTACGAGCGCTGGTGGCCAAGAACTGGACGGTCAAGGGGCGCCATCCGTTCGCGACGTGGAGTGAAATTCTCAATCCGTTGCTGTGCATCTTGTTGTTCGCGGCACTAAAGAGGTTTGAGCCGGACCTGAACGTTCCAGCTGGATGGGCCACCAGCGACGTTAACGAGTCGGCTCCTGGTTACGGATCTACTTGGAACCTCTACGACACGACGGATTTCACTTCAATTTTGAATGAAGGCTTGGGCAGTGCTGGCATTGTTGTGCCGGAAGATTCGACGAGTGCGAGTGGCAGCAGCAACTCGTCGGATGGAAAAATTTCAGCCAGCTCAATACTAGGGATCTTGAGCAACAGTCTTCAGATTCCCAGGTTCTACTTCACGGAAACGACGATGCCTGGGCTGATACTGAGTTTGTCACTTGAGGCTTTAATGGAAGGCGACAAAATAGACGAACTGGGAAACGATGGCCTGATGGATTGCGCTCTTAAGTTTCTCCTGTTTGGTTATACTGGAGCCGAACGCACCACTTACCACGTCCCCAATGCATGCAAGGGCAAAGTTGTGCCGTACAAGATCGCAATCACCCCGGATACGCCGTACACACGAGAGTATTTTGCCGCTGCACTAGAAACTTGGTACCCACGCGTTGCTCTTGCTCCATCCGTGAAAGGTATACCGCTCTTGACAGTTCCAAGCTTTGCTGATTCGCACATATTTTTTGAGAACGAGGCGGCTTTGGAGGCGTACGTGTCCGCGAAGGAATACGGCACTGAAGTTCAGTACCCAAAAATTTATGGAGCCATTGTTTTCGAGGAGTTTCCTCAATACATTTCTACCTTCGGTGATTTGGAAGGCCATTCCATTGCATATTCTCTGCGATTCAACTCGACCGGAAGCCTTGCCGCAGTGCCAACGACTAAGAAGCCGAGACCCGACAAAATGGCGTACGCCACCCGAGGCTTCATGACACTCCAAACTCTGGTGGCGCGTTTTCTCAACTGCATGCCAACCTGGGACGCGCAGTCCATGGCAACGGATGGAGCGTGCCAAGTTCGCCAGGCGGTCATGCCTGCAAATGCAGAAACTGATCGTCGACTCCTAGGACAACTCGAGAACGACATGATCATTGGCACGGCCTTCACGTTGCTGAACTCGGTCAAGGACTTAATCACCAGTATCGCCTCTGTGAGTCTTCCAAATGTCTCTGTGGACACCATTCCGCCGCTGAGCGTGGAAACGCTGTTAATACCATTGCGTATGGCACCTCAATCTTACCATGGTGCAGGCGTATACGGAATCCCCACGCAAACATTTCGCTACGCTCCATTTTTCGGCAAGGTTGCCTTGGTATTCCCCATAGGTTTTGTTCTATCTTATCTGTATCTCGTTTCACGTGTCATCGTGTCGTTTCTCATGGAAAAGGAAACCAGATCTCGAGAGCTTATGCGGATTCTAGGAGCACGGGATGCTGAACTCTTTGCTGGTTGGGTGCTTGCATACCTTCCAATCTTGTTGCTTGGATCGTTGTTGCAAACTTTCGGTGCACATAGTCTGTTGTTTCCAAACTCAGATACGAAATTGTTGTTCGTCTTCTTCTTCACTTTTGCTACAAGCAGCTTCAGTTATGGCTTCATGATCAGTAGCCTTTTCTCGAGGGCACGCGCGGGGTCACTGGCAGGCATGGGCCTATTTTTCCTTATGTTTTTCTTGTCCTACAGCTTTAATGGTGACACCAACGAAGCCAGTCGAACACGTGCAGCGATACTCCCACCGATTTCGTTGTCACAGGGCATTGGCGTTATCGCGGAACTTGAAGCATATGGAAGGGGAGTGAACCATGGTAATGCTGGCGAAGAAGTCAAGAACTTTCGATTTGTAAATGCTGTTGGGATGCAGATTCTAGACACCGTGCTCTATATTCTCCTTGGAAAGTACTTCGAAAAAGTAGTTCCACAAGAGTTTGGAGTAGCGGAAAAGTGGTATTTTTTCTTGACGAAAGCGTACTGGTGCCCACAGGCATCGAAACTCGTGTCTGCTGAAGAGCTAGTAGATGCCTCGGTGATGAACAATGATACTACTACGGAAGCTGTTCGCCATGAACTGGAGATACAAGAAAATAACGGTCATGCAGTGGTCATCACCGGCTTGCGGAAGGAGTTTTCAGTTCCGGGTGGAAAGAAAGTAGCAGTACACGGATTGCATTTGAAACTCTATGAAGGACAGATCACCTGCCTGCTCGGTCACAATGGGGCTGGGAAAACGACTGTGATGGCTATGCTTTCTGGAATGACGCGACCATCCAGTGGAAATGCTTGGGTCCGTGGCCATTCTGTCGTCACCGATATGCGGGAAATCCGTCGGTCTCTCGGTTATTGTCCTCAACACAGTGTACTTTATCCGGACCTGACCGTGAAGGAGCACCTTGCATTTTATGGGCGTCTTAAGGGTATTGTGGAAGCGAGGGAGTTGACAGCGGAGGTCACGAAGAAAATAACCGAGGTGGGCTTGGCAGATAAGACCAACGTTCGATCACATGCTCTGTCAGGTGGGATGCAACGAAAATTATCGCTTGCTATTGCATTCCTCGGTGATAGTACTGTTGTATTCCTCGATGAACCGACAGCAGGCATGGATCCATACAGTCGTCGCAGCACCTGGGAGCTAATACAGCGCAATCGAGCAGGGCGTGTGGTAATCTTAACAACCCATTTCATGGATGAAGCAGACATTCTCGGCGACCGGATCGCCATTATGGCGGAGGGAAAGCTGCAATGTGTTGGCTCATCACTCTTCTTGAAAAAGCGGTTTGGAGTGGGCTATCGTCTCAGTTTTGTGCGAAATAGTGAGACTAGCATGCCATCTCAGTCGATCGCAGCATTGATTCAACAGCATGTGCCTCAAGCCGTCATCGCGTCGGATATTGGAACGGAGTTTACCTTTCAGTTGCCCTTCGAGGCATCTGCTGGTTTCCCGGCGTTGTTCCGCGAGCTGGAGGCTCAGCAGGCAGAGTTTGGTATTCTTTCTTTTGCCATCTCTGCCACCACACTGGAAGAGATTTTTCTTAAGGTAGCTGAGAGCGGGAGTCAAGAGGAACTGGCCAAACGAAGTAGCGAAGACAAGGCAAATATGAATGCGAGCGCCACATTGCCAGCTGCTGTAGAGCCCTCCGACGCAGCGATTCTCGTGGAGTCTGCCAGAATCAATATGAAGACGGCAGCAGAACTTGATGATTGTCAGTCACAGCGCTCGCATGTTGCGTCTGCACGAGCAGTGCGGGTGTTCATGAATCAGATGAAGGCTTTGTTACGCAAGCGATTGCAGTGCGGAAAGCGTGATTTCAACATGCTATTCTTCAGCACCATTCTTCCGATTGCTGCCATTTTCATTGGTTTTTCAGCCTTGAAATTTTCCGTGGTGCTAGTAAATGACCCGAAACTAGAGCTGTCTCCGAGCGTACAGTATTCACTCGCACAGCAAACTCCAGTTCCCTTTGGTTGTCCAGGTAACCTCGGTGATGGGAACATATCTTGGTGTTCCGAGCTGATCGGCTCAGCGTACTTTTCCGATGGTGCTGCATACGAACTTGAGATTGCTACAACTGTGTACGACGGATCAGCGACACCTATAGTTTTCGGGGTAACGTACGATTCACCAACCATTGAACCAAACGATACCACCGGCTACAACCTTCGCTTTGCTGAGTTGGTTTTCGAGACGGGATACGGATATGCCCCCGGTGCTGATTTGGCTGCTTTGCCTACGCAACATGCTGTGGAAGGGCAGTTCGGTGGTTATCTTCTGTTTGCGGCAGAATCTACCAACACTTTGAGCTACAATGTGCTGGCAGACCCATCATCAACGCATGCCGCACCAACGTACAAGCACATGATTGACAGCGCTATCCATCGCTTTCTGCTGTCCAAGGCTTCAGGCGGATCAAACCCTAACGTGACAATTCGCGTGTCGTCTCATCCACTACCGCTTTCCTTCAAGACACGCTCAATCTTTAGCTCTTACCTGAGTTTCCCTGCTGTGATCTTCATCGTGATCGCCTTCACTTTCATTCCAGCTTCGATGATGCCCTACGTTGTCAAGGAGAAGCAGCTCGAGCAGAACGCCAAGTACCAGCAACTACTTTCGGGGATGTCGTTTTTCGCGTACTGGCTGTCGAATTTCATTTTTGATGTGGCTTTGTATCTCGTGCCGATGGCAGCGACTCTGTTGCTGCTTCGTTCTTACGGCGTGACGAAGTCACTAAGTAGTGGTGACACTTGCGATTCGTGCACGCAGGACGTACCAGCCGCCATGGTCACTCTTTTCGTGTTGTTTGGCACTGCAATAGCTCCGTGGACGTACCTGCTTTCCCATGTCATGGAGAAGCCCAGCGAGTGTTTGCTCTATACAGTCATGATCAACTTCTTCTTGGGGCTCCTACTACTGCTTCTAAGTTTCACCATGAACTCTCTAGATTCAACCCGAGCAGCAAATGAGGTTTTAGTGTACATTTGGCGCTGTTCACCACTGTTCTCCTTTGGAAATGGCCTCCTCAACGTGCTGCTGGCGGATTTATTGGCACTTTTTGGGTTAACTAGTACAACTCGAAGTGCATTCGACGCTGACATCGCCGGCACTGACATTTGGTATTTACTAGTCGAGTGCCCGGTGTTTATCTTGCTCACCGTGGGGATTGATGTTGTTCGAGCTGGAACTGTGCGCTGGCGTGTTGCTCAGTTCATGGAGAAGATCAATTCAGCGCGACGCATGTACATGCACGTGCCATGCCACAATGCCAAGCTCCACATTCAGCAGAAGTGCGCTGGAGGGAAGGTGATCGACTCAGAGGACATTGATACAGATGTGGCTAGGGAAGCTCGACGTGTTCAGGAGAGCTACAACTCGCTTGACGCCAGCTCTGAGGTTGTCCAGATCTTTGAGCTCGAGAAAGTGTATCCGAATGGGAAGCGGGCTGTGAAGTGCCTTTCGTTTGGACTCCAACAAGGCGAGTGCTTTGGCTTCCTGGGTGTGAATGGCGCCGGAAAGACGACGACTATGAAAATTCTCACTGGTGACCTGCTGCCGACTTCAGGCACTGCAACAATTAACGGCTTTGACATTCGCAAAGATCGAAGCCAAGCGCGGGATTCGATCGGCTACTGCCCGCAGTTCGATGCCCTGATTGATTTGCTAACTGTTCGCGAGCATCTGGAGCTCTTTGGTCGGTTCAAAGGTTTCGATACGTCCGACAGACTCAAAATGGAAGTGGATCGCTTGATACACAAACTTCACATCCAGGGTTTCGCCTACAAACTAGCAGGGAGCTTGAGCGGTGGCAACAAACGCAAGTTGTCGCTAGCGATCGCGATGATAGGCGACCCCAGTGTTTTGGTGCTGGATGAACCGTCCACTGGTGTTGATCCATTCTCACGCCGGCTGCTATGGGACGTCATTTTGGAGGCGTCGGTGAAATCTCGCAAGTCCACTGTCATGCTAACGACGCATTCCATGGAGGAGTGTGAAGCTCTCTGCAGCAAAGCTGGAATCATGGTGGACGGTGGTCTGCGCTGCTTTGGCAGCATCCCGCACCTGAAAACGCGCTTCGGCGACGGATTCCTGTTGGAATCCAAGCTGGAAGCGCCTCCGACGCACGCCGTCTCAGACTTGGCGCATCTCGTTTGCGAGCACCTTCAGACTGCCCCCACACAAGAAGCTGGAGTCCAGATCACTGCTTCGCAAATTGCTGGAGTTTGCACCGCGCTTGGTAACGCGAAGTACGCAGACCGTGTCAGTGCGAGCTTCTCAACGCAGCTTGGCCGACGCAATGGGGTTGTCGACCTTGCATCCTTTTGCAATTGGTGGTTGTTGGAGGATCGAGTGCAGCGCCTGGATCAGTTTCTTCAGACCGAGTTCAGCGGTGTCGCTCTCATCGAGCGCCAGGCCGATTTCTGCCGGTACAAAGTGTCCGGAATTGCCCAAGAGCAAATCGCCACCGCGCTGTCGCGCATGTTCGAGGTCGTCGAAGCCGCGAAAGGCCGACTGGGCATCAAGGAGTACAGCCTGTCCCAGACAAGTCTGGAGCAGATCTTCAACTCTTTCGCTCGTCGCCGCGGCGGAGCGGAACCTCGCAACTGCAACGGTAACGGCAGCAACGGTCTAGATAACGTATCCGAGTAGGTCAGTGACTGTTAACAAATCTTCTTCAGCGTCTCCATTTCCAGTCGCGCCCAAACAGACGCCTCTCATCCCGAGATGAAGGTGAGGTGACTCACCAAGCATTTCAATTGACATGTTGCCGCGGCGAACCCACCATTTATTCCGTCCCTCGATGCCCATGGGCGCTCGGATATTCAGCGACCGTCGAGTCGCGCGTACAAACAGTAAAAGGGACTTGGACTTGCGCTGTCCGCGCTCTGGCCGGCGGTGCACACACGATCGCCATTACCGCGCCATTGGAGATCGCAAAGGAGGCGGCGCGAACTTCCGACCCCCGCGACGGTGGTTCATTTCATACATGCGCTTGCATCGCCAACCTCCATCTTATCATATCTTTCTTATCCTACATGGCATCGCCGAGCTGCCCTGCTACTTCAACCCATGTGCCGCTTTCGTTGGACGACAGCCCATTGGCGGAAAAAGCCCGCCGCTTCCCGCAAACCGCCTGCGTTATTAGTATCAGGAGCCCTCTGACTCTCTCTCGCAGTGCACCATTCGCCTCTCGATCACCACTCACCGATTTGCGTTCTGCGACAGAGTTCAAGCGGTACAGCTCAGGTTTCTGCCTCTCTCGTCGACTCTACAGACAAAATGGTTCGCGTGTTCGCGCTCTCCGCCGCCGCCGCCGTGGCCGTGCTGGCGTCCTCGACGTCGGCGCTGGACCAGAAGCTCTACGGGCTCAACTACGACCTGCGCCAGGGCCCGGACTGGGACGCCGACAAGTGCAAGTCCTCGGACACCATCGCGTCCGACCTCAAGATCCTGAGCACCATCACGTCCAACGTGCGCACCTACAGTCTCTCGGACTGCGACGTGACGGGCGTCCTCACAGCCGCCAAGGACCTGTCGCTCACCGTGTGGCTCGGCGTCTGGGTGTCCGAGGACTCGACCGTGTACGACGCCGAGGTGAAGGCGTTCAAGAAGCTCATCAGCGCCGGCCTCATCGACAGCAACGTCGTGGGCATCAACGTCGGCAGCGAGGCCGTCTACCGCGGCGACATCTCGGCCGACCAGGCCATCAAATACGTGACCGACTTCAAGAAGGTCATGTCGGACAGCGACATCAGCGTGCCCGTCAGCATCACGGACATCATCGACACGTTCGTCGAGTACCCGGACATGCTCAAGGCCGGCGACATCGTGACCATCAACCAGTTCCCCTACTGGGAGAAGATCGCGGCCGACAAGGCCGTGGATCAGTTCAACAAGCGCATCCAGCCGCTGCTCAAGTTGGCCGGAGACATGGAGGTCGTCATCAGTGAGACGGGCTGGCCCACGGGCGGCTCGGCCACGAACGGATCGGTGGCCTCGGAGGAGAACGGCGCCACTTACCTGAACGACTTCTACCAGCTGGCCGAGTCCAAGGGCTGGAAGTACTACTACTTCGCCGGCTTCGACACGCCCTACAAGGAGAAGCAGGCGGACGACGCCACCACGGTCGAGTCGCACTTCGGCATCTTCGACGACAAGGGAACCATGAAGACGACCTACGAGAGTCTCAAGTTCACCAAGAGCAGCGACTTCTCGACCTCGGGCAGCTCGACCACGACCGCCTCGTCGGGATCATCGAGCACCTCGGTCGGCGCGGGCACCGTCGCCCCCGGAAGCGACACCTCGACCACTACCACTAGCTCTGGCGCCAGCGACTCCACCAAAACTCAGTCGTCCTCGAGCACCGACACAGCCGGTTCGTCCAGCATTTCGAACGCTGAAAATGGGTCGTCGCAGCTCGTGGCCGCCAGCTTCGCCGCCGTCCTTGGTGTCGTCTCCACCATGTTTTGGAGCCTGTAAGCAGCAGCTGTCTAGTGTTTCGCAGGTCTAATTCGTTCATACACACGTGACAAATGCACAAAATGCAGTCGATACGGTACTTCTCATTTGTGTCCAACAAAATTTCCATTTTGATTTGTGTGTGACACACCCGAGATCAGTCCACCAAATGAGCATGGCAGGAACCAGTGCGCAGGCGAATGAGGCCGCCACCAGCGAGTCCGCGAACGAAGGGCTTCTGGTGCTGGTGATCGACACCAACCCCGTGCACTGGTTCGCGCACGGTGGCAACGCGGCCGACCGTACGGGACTGCAGCAGCTGATCTCCAGCACGCTCGTGTTCGTCAACTCGTACCTGCTGCTGCACCGCAGCAACCGCATCGTGATCATTGCGGCCCACGCCGGGAAGAGCGCCATGCTGTATCCGGATCCAGAGCAGGACGACACTACTGGAAGTGCGGAGCAGGCTGCGAGGGTCAATGCTGGCGTCTTGCAGCGTCTGCAGCAGCTCAGCGACGCTCCGCTGGACCCCGCCAAACCCAACCAAACGGCCATCGCTGCGTCCCTATCTCGCTCGCTGTGCTGTAAGTTTGCTACATGGATGGATAATTGAAGCATGCTGGATATTGGGTGCTGACGCTGCCATTCTGTTGCTTTGTTTGTGTGCGGTGCAGTCATTAATCGAGCTATTAACGAGGAGCCAGATCTGCGACCACGGATCCTGGTCGTCCAGAAGTCTCCGGACGTGTCGGAGCACTACATCGCCGTCATGAACGGCATCTTCTCGGCCCAGAAGAAGAATGTGGCGGTGGACGCCTGCATCCTCGCGACGGAGCACTCGTCGTTCATGCAGCAGGCCGCGTATCTTACGGGTGGCATCTACTACAAGCCCAACGACCACAGCGGACTGCTGCAGTATCTGATCTCGATCTACCTGCCCGATCCGTCCATGCGCAAGCTGCTGAAGCTGCCGTCGCAGGACTCGGTGGACTTCCGCGCGATGTGCTTTTGCCACCGCGAGGTCATCTCCACTGCCTACGTTTGCCCCGTGTGTCTGTCGCTGTTTTGTGAATTCCGACCTATCTGCTCCACCTGCGGCATCCGCAGCCACATCCAACCGAAGAAGAATGGCTTAAACAAGAAGCGCCCGCGCGTGGCTTAATAAAATGCTGTCGCTCCGACACGATGATCATTTTAGATGCCGCAATTCGTGTTGCTCCACTTGTACGTCGAAGTACGTTGCACCTCCTGCGAGCATCACCATCGTCTCGTCCGATTGGCTGAGAGGGGTTCCAGAGGCACAATCCGGATTATGCGCACTAACTCGCTTAGTGGTTTGCCCAAATTCAGTTTCCCGCCTTTATGGCCAATTGCAGTCCGAGTGACGTTTTGCGGGCAGGACCGTCGTCAACGTGCCATACTCAGAATCGCCACGCAAGCAGCAGACCGCAGCAACATGAGCAGGTGCGAGCGACGCCCGAGCGTCTTGGTGCGGGCTGAAGTGACGGTCTGACTGATTGCGTTGTGCGGCGTGTTGCAGACCGACCATCGCAGAGGTGATCGCCGAGCGCAAGGCCAAGAACACGGCGGCCTTCATTACCTTCGTGCCCTGCGGCTTCAAGACCAAGGCCGACACGGTGGACATCCTACTGGGACTGCAGCGCGGCGGCGCCAACATCATCGAGGTGGGCATCCCATACTCGGACCCTCAGGCTGATGGTCCCACCATCCAGCGCGCCCACCAGGTGGGCGTGGACCAGGGCATCACGCTGCACGACGTGCTGGCCACGGTGAGCGAGGCGCGCGGCAAGGGCCTCACCACGCCCGTGGTACTCATGGGCTACTACAACAACATCCTACAGTTCGGCGAGGACAAGATCTGCCCGGCCGCCCAGAAAGGTATGGTTCGTGTTCGAGGGCTGAAACATTGCTGCACTTTGAGCTGGTAGACTGATGGCGCTCTTCTTTCGTTGCGTTGCAGCTGGCGTGGACGGATTTATTATTGTGGACTTGCCGCCTGAGGAGGCCAAGTCGCTTAGTGACGATGCGGCCAAGCATGGCCTTGCCTACATCCCGCTGGTGTCTCCTACCACGACGGAGGACCGCATGAGGCTCATTGACTCGGTGGCCCACGGCTTCGTGTACTGCGTGAGTCTGACTGGTGTGACGGGTGCTCGTAGCGAGCTTCCGCCGAACCTCGACGCGTTCATGGCCAAGAGTAAGTTATTGCTTGTCGTGTTCGTGTGAGTAGTGAGCTAACGAGGCTGATTGTGTGCCCCATTCATTCGCTGTAGTTCGTGCCAACGTGAAGCACCCGCTGGCGCTAGGCTTCGGTCTGTCGACCCGCCAGCACTTCGTGCTGGCCAGCGCGCTCGCCGATGGCGTCGTCATCGGCTCCAAGATTGTCAAGATCATCGAGGACGCGCCCGACACGGCCACCCGCGCCGCCAACGTGGAGGCGTTCGCCAAGAGCATCGTGAATCCCTAGGCCGTTCGAGACGCAATCTAGGACTGTCGTGCTACTTCTAACAGTGGTTCTTACAAATATAGTAAATAGTGCTTCAAACCCCTGGCATTTTTCTGGCCGAGGTTGATCGGCAACTTGGAGATGAGCTGCAGTAACATGGTGCAATTTACTGCCAGTGGCTCCGATGGCTACGGCGGGGCGCCTTTCCAGGAGCGTTTGGGCGGCGTGGGTTCGAGTCCCCCTGCCGACGAAAACTGTGCCAACTCGTAATTAGGATAGTAGTTTACAATTCGTAGCATACTTCGAAGCCCGATGTGTCTGTACCATTAGACTAAGGATCGGGTCAATATGTGTGCAATAATGTCCAACGCGTGTCAGGGTGTCAGTACTGGGTGATTGGCCAAAACGGCACATTAGTCTCAGAATCTGCCAATCGACATGCGAACATCTTTTTGGCGAATCGGAGCGCGGGACGTGATGGGGTGTGTGGCTCGCTTCAACAGCAGTTCGCACAATCACGACGACCATGGACGCGTTGGAGGCCTTGAAGAACGAGGGCAACGCGCTGTTCCAGCAGCAGCGCTTCGTCGATGCCGTGCGCGTCTACAGCTCCGTACTCGACCAGCTGCGGGACGCGGGGACTGTCACTGAGACAGCGGCGCGATTGGAAGCGGCGGTGCGACTCAACCGCGCGTGGGCATGGATCCAGATGCCTGGCAGTGGGTGCACACTGGCTGCAGCAGAGCAGGACTGCGGCGTTGTGATCGAGAGGGACCCGTCCTGCGTTAAGGCCTACTATCGCAGAGCGCTGGTACGAGAGCGCAGAGGCCAGTGGAAGGTGAGGCAGGAGGCGGTGCAATTGTACATTGTAGCTCGCGAGCTGACCATGTCTGTTTGTAACCTGCTATGATAGATGGCAATGGAGGACGTCGCTGTCATGAAGCGGCTCGAACCTGCTAACCCTTCGATTGGTCCGTTGATGGAGAGACTGCAGCAGCACAGTGAGGAGCAGGAAGACCTGGTGCCGAAACTCCAGCAGTGCTCCATTAGTAGCGAGGGCAACACCGACACTTCCGCTGACAACTCAGCAGTTGCGCTTGCTGGAGAGGCACAAGATGCGTGGCACGCGTTGCAAGCGGCTGAAATGAATGTTCAGAAGGTCTACAAGGCTACGGCAATGCGGTCATCGATGGCACAGCGAAAACCGAAGAGAGCTCAGAAAGACAAGAAAGTACCTCAAAGTGGCCTCCCCTCGAAGGGAGAAATCTCACACAAGACGGACGATCTCTGGGATTCGCTTAGGCGAGAAGAGACAACAACAGTCGCGAAAGCATTTCCTCGGTCGAGGAAGGGTACTTCTGTTGGGTGGAGCTAACTCAAAAGCTGACAAGGAAGTAGTCCGTGTTGCCAGCACGAACCTCCCAACACGATCGAAGGACTGCCGGGCAGCTTTATAGGCTACACCAAGTAGAATAAAAGATGACAATTTCTATTGCATTATTCCTACCAGTCTTCATCGTCGTCGTCGCCCGGATCAATGATTTGAGGTCGAGATCGCCGATAGCGTTGGCCACAGCTTGAGCAGCTCGGATTCGTTGCCGGGTTGATCAACGTGCACCGTGAGCAGCTCCACGCAGCCGCAGGCCCGTTCACTTTGTGTTTTTCGTCCGTATCTACGACCTGCTCGTCAGCTGAGCGGTGGTTGCTGAGGACATTCTCGACGAAGGCATCCTCGTCATCAGAATCTGAAAAGTCACTCGTTTTTTGCTGCTTCGACGGTGACCATGAGCCTGCGTCAACCTCCGGCGCAAATGACACCTTCCGTTTCAAGTTGGCAGGCGCCGCAGCTGATGGGTCAGAGTGGACCGGAGCCGCATGAGACGCTTCCTCGAGCGATTTGGACGACAGCGCGGGAGACCGGAGGGGTGGTTTTGGAGTACACGAAATATCAAATTCAGAGGCCGCAGAGCCGCGCCGAGGTTCCGAAAGAACTGCGTCTTGGCCTTCGTTTTCTGATTCACTTTCACCCAGGACTTCGTCATTTTCCTCTTCGTCGGTGCTTGAATACTCGATCTCCGATTCGTCAGAATCGTTAATTATCTTGCTCTTCTTGGGCTTAGAGCGTTTGGGCTTACTCTCTTTGTCAGCACGCTGCTTTGCAGCCTCGATAATTTCCATACGCTTGCGCTTGCGCTCTTCGTCACGCTGGGCGTCCTTTTCTTCATTCTCAGCTTGGTGCTCCTGAAGCAACTCCCAGTCAATGCGGCAACTGAACGCAAAGCTCACCAGATCGTTCTGGACTTGCTGCAGGGCTGCTTGCATCACTTCATCGTCGACAGAAGCGTACGAGCGGTGGTGACCCCAACTATTCAAATCTTCCTCTGGTGGCATACCAATTTGAGGATGATAACCCTTGTCAGAGTCCTTGTCTGTGTCATCATCGCTGGTGGTATCTCGCTCAGGTGAGGTTTCGTTTCCAGCTTCCTTTCCGCTTTCATCGTCATCATCAATCGTAATTACAGATGGGGTGTCTTTAACGCTACTACCATCATTGCCAGTATCTCTCCATTGGCAACGATCGCATTTCAGCTGGTCGTGAGTATCGGACATGGTGTCTTTTCGGAACACGAATAGCCGCTTCAGATCTTTTGAAGACAGCGAGTTCACCTCCTCTTTATCGTCGACGATGTTTTGAAGTCCCTCTTTGGACAACTGGCGTTGAAATATTTTCTCTTCGAGCGTTCCTGTCGCCAGGAAACGGTACACGTAGCACATCTTTTTCTGCCCTTCACGCCACACACGAGCAGCAGCTTGCTTGTCTGTCGCGGGATTCCAATCAGGATCGAAAAGCACCAACCGGTTCGCGCCAATTAAGTTCAAACCACACCCTCCAGCTTTACTTGACAGCAAGAACGCAAACGAGTTTGTCGTCGGGTCATTGAAGGTGTCGACAAGGTTTTTTCGCTTCTTGGCTGAAGTCGTTCCATCCAAACGAACAAATGGCAAATGCCGCTCTTGACAAAGAGTTGACACGACATCCAAGGTCTGCGTGTAGTTGGACACGATCACTATCCGGTCCGTTGTTGTCTTCCTCATCGAAAACATCAAGCGGTCGAGTAGGAGCATCTTTCCGGACCACTCAGGGTAGCATGTCCGTCCACCGAAGCCTCCTCGTCGATTCCGACCATCGTCGCCCCCACCGCCTCTGGATTCCTTTGCCGCTACGAAATACTGCGCGCAGTTGCCAAATCCAAGAAGCTTGGTACTAGTTTTCCCCATTTCGTCAAAAATTAGAAGCGGGTGGTTGCACAACTTTTTCAATGCGGTGATAGATGACAGGACATTTGCGCTCGAACGTTTCATCATATCACGGCAGGCGCTGGACGACAGAAAATGATTGTAGAGCTGCTCTTGAAGTGGTGACAGCGGGCAACAAATCACCTGCATTAGCTTTGGTGGCAGGTGCTTCGCGTTCAAAATGTTGCCTCGGCGCAAAATGAATTGATTCACGATTTCACACAGCATCGCCGAGCATGACTGCGCCACTCTTCGCTCACCATCAGTGGAGTCTGGTTCTCGTCCAATTAAGATGGGCCCCAGGTAACGCTTCCGAAACTCACTTGGCGTGCCAAGGATGTTCGGGTTGGTGAAGTCAACCATCGCGAAAAACTCCTCCAGGTCGTTCTGCATCGGCGTACCAGAAAGTAGCACACGCTTTCGGCACGCCAACGACGATAGTGCCTTGTTAATCTGTGAGTTGGCGTTCTTGAGTCGATGTGCTTCATCACAAATGAGCAGCTCACAGCACGCTGGTGTGTCTACAAACTTCTGGACGTGCATACGGAACGTCTCGTACGAAATGATCAGCACCTGGGCTGAGAATCCCGGTCGCGGCCTCTTGCTTCCTTCGATAAACTGCTTGATGCCCTTGATCACCACCTCGCGCTTGGCCTCGTACAGCGCAACCGTCTTCACACGTCCGTGCAGCCACTTGATAATCTCATCGT
The DNA here is from genome assembly GCA_001314425.1 of Phytophthora pluvialis. Lineage (NCBI taxonomy): Eukaryota > Oomycota > Peronosporomycetes > Peronosporales > Peronosporaceae > Phytophthora > Phytophthora pluvialis. Next base: position 78,683 of record LGTU01000013.1, on the reverse strand, counting down.
CCCAATTCTTCACCAGCGACGTCGGACACACCACGATCGCTCGATTCACCGTCGGCCTCCTGTCCATGCCTGTCATGAACAGCGTGTACATCAACGCGATACTCTGCAAGGTCTTGCCAAGACCCATATCGTCAGCCAGGATACAGCCTTGTCCGTCGAAGCCTCTCACTTGACACACACAGTCGAACATGAACTGCACGCCTTCCCGTTGATGAGGCCGCAAGAATTTGCCCACGATCTCGGGCACCACCACTTTGGCCTCTGGGTCTGTCTCACTCTGCCACAGCACAAGTGGCGGCGGAGTGTTGGGCACGGGAGGGGCAGCAAGAGCCGGCTCCTCCACAGCAACAGGCTCCGGCTCGACGGGCGTCTCGATCTCCTCGACGTCCACTTCCGCCGGCGGCAGGTCGTGGCGCACCATGGGCTTCAACACGACGGAGCCCCAGCGCCGCCGCATCCCGAGCGTCTTGGTGTGCAGCAGACGGTTGCTCTCCTGTGTGCGGCCGCCCTCTGCGCACGGAGACTTGAACGGGCGCCGCATGTGCTGCGCGCGGCGCTCGGGCTCCATCACCAGGAAGGACAGGAACGGGAGGCGCTTGACGGACAGCGACGCGCCGCTGCAGAGCGCCTGGCGGTTGCTGGCGGCGTCATCGTCTTCAAACGCGTCCTCATCGTCGTCCTGGGGCTGGACGCGCGCCGGCTTGGACTTCACGGGCAGCACAAACGGCTTGAACTGCGCGCCGTCGCCACCGCCGGGTCGCCGGCGCAGCATTCTGATAGAGGATTGCAAAACTGAGGGAAAGGCGGCAATAGGAAACTCAGAAGACATCCGATTGGCCAAAAGAAGCGGAAAAGACCATCACTCAGACAGCTCAACCGATTTTGCGCTTTGATTGGCTGTAATATTATCCAATTTAGGGCCAATGACAGGCCGGGCGACCACATCCGCAGAGTCGATGGTCGCTGGGGTGCAGGTGATGGCGTTCCGGCGTGCGTTGCTGCGTCGGATACGAAACTCGCCGCTCGCTGGTACTGCCGCGACTGGTACTACAGACGCTAGTCTCCCCATTTCCGGTCTCCGCGCTCGCCAATTCGCTGTAGTGGCGTCGAACGACGGCCAGGAGTCTCGCCAGACAGCGCTGCAACGCCTCACCGACGCTTCCAAGCTGTCGTGGAGAGTACGCGCCGTCGCGAGGGACGTGGAGCAGTCGCTGCCGTCCGACAGAGGCGGGAGGTTCTACAACCGCCGACTGGTGGAGGCCCTGGAGCAGAGCGACCTCAATCGCGCCTGGGCCATCATGGAGACGCTGCATCGGCGACACCCGGACAGGGCCGTGCTCTGGCCCTACACGTACAACCTGCTGCTGCGTCACTGGTGCAAGCAGCAGAAGACGCTGATGAACGCGAACTTGACGCGCATTCTGGCGCTTCTGGACGTGATGGTCGCTCTGCGCTGCGCGGACCAGACGAGCTTCCAGGTGGCGATGGCTGCGTGCAGTCGGGCCCGGCATCTACGTAGTGCGAGGCATGTGATGGACAAGATGGAGGAGAGCGGAAGGAAGCCGGATGCTAGGATTTACGGCTTTCTGATCAACTGTTGTGCGAGGAAGCATGGACTGGCGAAGACGGCGGACCGGTATTTTGACGAGATGCTCAGTGCTGGAGTGAACCCGACGACTTTGGTGGTTAATGCCATGCTGAGAGTGTACTCGAGAGATAGCGGACGGTCGAAGGTGATGCTGGAGATGCTGAATCGGGCGCGTGATGAGTTCGGCTTGGTTCCTGACACTATCACGACGCGTACGATGGTGTATTATCTGTTGCATGAGGGTGATGTGGATGGCGCAGTGGAGTATATGCGTCGTGTCGTGAAGGAGCTTCCTTTTGCGGAGACTACAGAGCTGCCAGTTAAGCGTCAAGTGGTGAATTCGCTGATCGATGCGTGTCGTCAGCATGGTGATTGGAATTCTGCTGAGTACGCGCTTACTCTTGTGAAAACGACGGATGAAAACGACGTTTTCGCTGCGGGTGCTGGCAAACTTGTGCAAGATACGCTAAAACTGGAGCAGTTGGTCTTAAAACGTGATGCTTTTTCGCCTGTGGTAGTCTGGGCTCTGGATAAACAGGACTGGTCCCGGATGACGCAGTCGCATGTGGAAGCGTTCTTTCTGAATCGGAGCCAGAAGGAAAGCTTTGAGCGTGCCCTAGAGCGAATGCATCTTCGCACGTCCGCATCTAGAACCGATCGATCTATTCAGAGGCTGTCCCTGAAGTTAGACGGGAAGCTACGTGTTCTGGATGAAATGATTCGCAACAGGAGCGCAAGTGCAACAGACTTCAATGCCGTGTTAGGCGCTTGTGGACGACAGGGTGAGCTAGCTGATGCACTCTCTGTCTTGTCGAAAATGAAAACTTATGCAGAATCTTCGCCAGAGTGTGCGCCAACAACTTGGAGTTACAATGCGTTGTTGAACGCATGTGCGGTCCGTGGCGATGTTCACGAAATAGAATCGATTGTGAACGAGATGATCGAGAATGACTTACGTCCGGACCAGGTGACTATGAATACGGTGCTTAAGGCGTATGATAAAAGCTTAAAGGGCCGTGCTAGTGGAAGCTCGCAAGTACGTATCAACACTGTGATGCAAGCGCTTTCATTTTATGAATGGTGCACTGACGACCAAAAGCTCGACTCGGGGGCTGCGACGTATTACTCGCTATTTCGGTTGTTTTGTACGTATTTGGAGATCCCTGATGAGCACAACTCCGTTCCTGAAGACAGTGATGATGAAATCGAAAACGACAACGAAGAAAAGGATGAAGACTTCATTGAAGGGCAAGTGGGAGAATTGATGGTGTGGATAACAGAGTTTATCACCACCACCTGCCGGGACGCACCCCTTGCATCACTAGATATTGGCGTGTTCAACAATGCGTTTGACTATTACCAGCGGCTGGGGGATGTGGACGAGTCGTTCGCACTATTTAATTTGATGAAGACACGCGGATTTCAGCCGGATGACACGACTCTCGGGTTGATGTTTGCAACGTGCGCGACGCAGCAGCAGTTTGAGGTGGGGTTAAAATTTTTAGACCACTTAGTGACCACTGAGGGGTACAAGCCTACGCTGAAGGTCCTCAGTGGAGCAATGCAATTGTGTGCAAACTCAAAGAACCCGGATGGAGCGTTGGAGCTTTTCCGAGCTATCGAGACGTCAGGCGCGTTTACGCCGACGGTAGAAACTTATGAGCCCGTGGTGTTCGCGTACGCACGCGTCGGGAATATATCCAGTGCCTGGGAGATCGCGAATGAGATGGAAGAGAAGCTTGGGAGAGTTTCGGTCAGTATCTACAACCGTATTTTGTTGGCCTGCGTTGAGGCTGCTCTACCTGGACGCGCTCTAGAAGTGTTAGGTGTGATCCGGCATAAGGAAGAAGTTTCTCCCGATGTCATTTCTTACAACACGGCGCTCGAAGCTTTCGTTAGAGCTGGGGAGCGAGCTGCGTGTTGGAGAGAAAAGAGCACGGACTGGGAGGGAGAAGAGGGAGCGGCAGATTACGATGACGACGATGAAGTCAGGAGTGATGAGGACTTTTACAATGGTGAAGCAGAGGAGGAGAATGATGATCCGACGGACCGCATGACTCATGTTGACGACTCAGAGAAGATAAATGCCAGTGAGGGTCTTTCGGTGGAGGCGACACCATCACGGGAATACGAACTTGAGCAGCGTGAGAAATCTGTGTGGGTCCGTGCTAGTATTATTGACCTACTCGAGGAAATGCAGCGAAGCCGAGTGAAACCCGACATGACAACGTACGAGCGCGCGATAGCTGCATGCAGCGTGAATGAGGACTGCGAAGGCGTGATCACCATATTCGACAGACTCATTGATCGCAAGCCCGGCAAACAAGCCATTGAGCTGAAAACTGATCTTGTGAGTGAGTCCAGTTTTTCAGCTTACCTTGTGGCATGCACGTCATTGCAGGACAAAGTCCGAGTGGTTGAAGCTCCGACTCTTCTACACAAATGGCACACCGCGACGGGCCAGGTTCCACCAGCATTTGTCGTCATGCAATTGTTGGACTCTCTGGAGGATCTGGGCGAATGGCGCCGCGCTGTCCGCATGCTACCCGACTGGCAGGCGTTGTTCGGTGCTCCCCCCAGCGTTGCCATGTTTAACCGAGCTATGCAAATGTGCAACCGTGCCGGAGAACACCAACTTGTGGCACCAATATTCGCTACTATGCAGGATGCCACGGTCTACCGCGTTTACCCCGATGCAGAAAGCTATATTCAAAGAATTTTCGCCGAGGAGCAGGGAGAGAACTGGGTGTCAGCCACCGACTGGTTCGTAGAGATGCAAAAGAGATGCCCAAGCGAAGAGATTTCACATCATCAGCTCCAGAAGGTCGCTTTGGGTCGGTACAGCTTGCGTCAAAAAGAGCATTAACCAATGTTAACGACTCGTATCGCGCGCGAGAAGTGCAACCAACGCTTTATTGATCATTCTTCACAGAGCTATACTGTAGTGCTCACATTCACATCGGGTTTTCAAGCAGGCTCTCCTCTTCGTCGCGAAGCTCGGGGATCGAAGAGGACAGAGACAAATTGTAGTTGGGACTACCAGGGAAGCTGCTTGAAGTGGTACTGGCGCTGCTGTAACCTTCCCCGTTGCTGCTGCTGCTGCTGCTGGACCGCGCATAGATTGACTTATCCGAGGCGTAGCAGTGGAAGAACACCGCGCCAAACACCAGGACGAGTGCAGCGATCGCAAACACGAGGTCCCAAGACCCCGTTGCTTGAAGAATGCTGCCCGTGACCACGTTACCAATGATGCCCGGGATGGTTCCGAAGGTGTTGGAGACTCCCATAACATGTGCGGCGTGGTTTGGCGCCACATCGATCATGTTGACCCAGTATCCAGCCATAGCAGCACGACTAGTGAACAGCGTCAGGCACAATAAAGCCACTGCCATGGGGGCTGTCTTCGCGAGGCGCAGTGAGAAGAGGAAGAAGGCGCATCCAAGGAACGAAAACGCGTTCATGCCTTGACGCACGTGCAGTTCACGGTAACCGCGAGTGACCAACAAATCTCCGAGTCGTCCGAACAGCAATGTGCCGGTGTAGCCGCACATGTAGGGCAGCGCAGCGGCAAGACCTCCTTTCTTGGTCAGGTCAAGGTTTAGCACTTGGTTAAAGTACTGCGGGATCCAGCCCAACAGAATGTACCAAGAGTAATTGTAACACATGTGCGCCACGTAAATCGCCCACGCAGGCCGCGAGGTCAGCAGGATGCGCCAGTTCATCGCATGGGTGTCCATCTCGGCGCGCGAGCTCTGACGACGATGAGTGTCTGGGTCGACAGTTCGGTTGCGAACGATGAAACTTCGCTCCTCAGGGGTAATGTGGGGGTCCTCCTCGGGTCGACTCACGCCCATGATCGCGTATACCACGACCCAGATGAAGCTCAGCACGCCGAACACAATGAAAATGCGCTGCCAGCCAGCGGTTGCCATAATGGCAGGCGAAATGATCAGCGCGGAGATGGTACCCAGATCCGAACCACTTGCCACCAACGACACGAGTCGACTCCGTTCTTGCACCGGGTACCACGCACCAGCAATTTGGTGCATGCACGGGAACAAGATGCCCTCTCCTAGCCCCATGCCCGCTCTCGTGAAGAACAGGCACGTTAGGCATTTCGCCACCACAACCGTCGACAGGTCCTGGAACGACAACAGCAAGAACGTCAAACTCCGCTGCCACCTCCTTAAACCAATTCAATGGCCACGTACGAACAGCGTCCAGACGATAACCCCCGTCAGCAGCACGCCCTTGGCACCAAACCTGGCAGAGAAATACCCTCCTGGGATCTACAGCAGCATCAAATCAATATAGTCAACAAGTGCGTCATAGCTTCTGATCTGCTGTGCGGACGTACTTGGGTGCACATGTAGCCGTAGAAGAAGGCAGACAGCACCTCGCCCTGCTCCTTCTTATTGGTCACAAAAGCCGGCAGCGCGATGCCCATGTTGGTGCCTGATCCCCCCAGCGATCAACTGCAGAATCAGATTCCTAGCTCAGACAAATTCCTCCTCGCAGACACACGTACGGTCGGCGTAGCAGATGGTGGAGACGCAGAGACACAGGAACGCCGTCACATAGCGCCGCCTGCCCTGCGGGAGCTTCACGGAGACGCCTCCCGCGCTCGCGGTGACCACGTCGGCCTTCTTCCACGCCTCCTTGCTCGCCATGGGGGTCAGATGATAAATGCGCTGCGGATAGAGGATCGCAGCCGTTACACTCATCAAGGTTTTCTACCAATTGCACGAGCACGGACCACTTCAACGTGCGTCAGCTGCATGGACATCACGCTATTATAGATTGACACGCTCGCACCGAGCGGATAAGCTTACAAGACGGGGCTAACGGAAGTTGGTGGTCTCTCCTAGAGGCGACTTGGCGCGGTACCGCTTCGGCGCGGCGAGAGCGGACGTTTTCGTGGTCTTGCGGGCTGCTGCTGCGCCTGCACTGGGCACCTTCATGCTCCTGTGCGGGTGGGCGACTGCGGGCTTCTTCCTGTGCAGCCCAGACGGTCCCATCTTTTTGAGCTTGGACGGGGTGGTGTTGACTGCGTTGGAGGTAGTGACCGGCTTGGTCTCAGCTCGAGGTTCGCCTTTGGCAGTTGCACTCGACTCGGCGGCTGATACCGGGGTAGGGCTCATAGATTCCTGGCTGCTGTTTGATGCGCTAGCAGTGGCGGTCCTGGTGGTCTCCGTGCTGACAGGAATATCGCTTTGGGTTTGCGCGGGGGTGTCTTCGACTACGGGCGTGACATCATCAATGGTGGCGTCGCTCAACCGCCTTCGCTTGTGACTGGCAATAGGCTCACTGGCTGACGAGTTGGCATAGCTGGATGAATTCTCCGCAGCGTTCGACTGCTGAACAGAAACCTTGGTTGCCTCGAAGGGAGGGAACGGTCGGTTATCCTTCTTCATCGGCGTCTCTCCTGTGCGTACATTAATCTACATATAGGCAACAAAAAACAAATACAACAGTAAGTGGTGGCTGGAAGGACAACACCAAACGGTCAGTATGCGTCTTACCTTTCGCTTCTTCACGTAAGTCTCCATAGCTTGCAGTTGCTGGGTAGACGCCTCAGTAGCTTCACCAACAATCGTTTTGCCAAGCACAGCTGCTGACTCGGCCTTGCTCTTCGTGTTTGTGATCTGATTTTGAAGTCCTTTCTCCAACGTCTCGCACCCGCCATTCAGGAGCTGTCGGAGCACTTCGTGGTCTCCCAGGAACTGCGCCAATTGTCCTTGCCTCTTGCTCGACGCCTCAGCATCAGCCTTCGAGTGCTTATCCGTCAGAGAAAACATGTCTTCTGTGTGCTTTATAGCGAGCGCAGCAGCGTCGTTGTTCCACGCGGTTTCCAGTCGTTCGTGCGACCGGACCAGCTCCGTTTGCCGCGCGTTGTTCTCACCTAGTTGGCCTCGCATCTCAGACAAACGCTCGCGAAGCCCAGCTGTCTCGATCTCATGTTTTGAGTTTTGACTGCCCATGGCATGCACGAAGCTCTTCATTTCTTGCTCTGTGACGGTCTGCACGTACGAAATCTGCTTGTGTTGCTTCTTCGAGTTTTCTTCAATAAGCATAGTCTGCTCGTCGAGCTTCTGCGTTCGGCTCTGGAGGCACTTCTCAATGTACTGAGCCATATGTGCCTTCATGCCATTGAGTTCCTCTTGCTGCTGGGTGTGGCTGTCCTTTAGCGCAGTCATGAGTGCTGCTTTGCTTTCGTCGAGTTCCTTGGCTTGCTTCTCGATTGACATGTCAATTGCAACCTGCAGCTCTAGCAACTTGTCGCTTTGCTCAGTCAGGAAGCTACTCAACTCCTCGCGAGAACCCTCCAGCGCCGACTGCGTATTTTCCAGAAATGCCACAGTCCGTGATTTCGACGAAGCCAGGTCTTCCATGACAGCCATCGCGTGGCTCTTTGACATCTCAATGAACCTCTCAAGCTGCTGCTGCATAGCTTCCTGCTGTTCTTTCAACGATGTTGCCACTTCTTCACGCTGTGCATGCTTTTGGGCATCATCTTCAGCGAGTGCTTCAGAAGTCTGCGCTCTGCGCGCTTCGACAAGACCTTGCAGTGCATTCAGACTCGTGACCAAACCATCCAAGTCTGTTGAGTGAGCTGTCTGCAGCTCATGCAGAGTGTTTGCCACGTCTCCAAACATGCCTTCTTGGCTCTCCTTGTGTTTTGCCAGTCGCTCTAGGAATGCGTTAATCCGGGATTGTGAATCACTACGATACGAAGTTGCCAGGACTGTGTTTGCTTCTTCTGTACGTTGGGTGTTCTCTACAATCACAAACAATGAGCTGAGGTAATACACATTCTGATGCAAAAGCAGTTTGCGTACCAATCTTCGTCGAAAGCTGGGCGGCCCGCATTTCACTGGCATTGTACAACTTCACAGCGGTAGCTCCGTTTGCAAGTAACACTTGCTCGTTGTTCTGAAAGGCTTTCAGCACGGCCTGCATTTGATGTAGTTCTTGTGTCGTCTTATCCAGCGTACCCTTTGCAGAGGTGAGTTCGCCTTTCGTAGCAGCCAATTTGTTGTCCACCTCCTGCTTTGCAAGTGTCAGCGCAGCCACCTCACTCGCATGCATTTCAGCAACTTCTTCGAGCTCTTTGCAAGACGAGTTCCTCGCCTTAAGCATCTCCTCTAGCTCTGTTAGTTGCGCACCCTGGCCGGCCAGTCGCTCTTGCATATCAGTAAACTGCTCCAGCGGGAGGTACACACCATCTTTCAGTCTAGCAGCACGCAAGGCTGCGCGAAGCGTCTCAATCTCGCTTCCAAAATCATTGAGAAGTCCTGCCTTGGTCATTTTCTGATTCAGCTCAGGTTTGTTCTTGATGTTCTTTGCACGGAACGCATACTCCAGCGTGCTCAGCGTCTCGTCAAGGCTATCCGCGCATGGAGCTAGCGTCGCAATAATCGTCGTCTTCGCTCTGCCTCCCAGTGATTCCTGCAACAAGCGTGTAAGCTTACTGTCGCGGTACGGGACGTGCGGAAGGTTGTCAACAAGCGCCGTAATAACACGGCCCAACGTAAGCAAACTCTGGTTAATCGTTCCCGCCTCGCGCGCTCGTGCATTGCGTGCCCCCGAGCGGCCCACACACTCGGAGCCTGCAAGATCCACGAGGTTCAGTTGTCCGACACGCAGCAAATCTTCGCCCGTCGCATTGTGCTCCTTGCTGTGGATCCGAACGGTGAAAATACTATGCGAGCGACTGGAATTCTCGTTCATCAGCGTCTCTGACGTGATGCGGTTTTTGACGCCGGTATTGACCAGCTCGTACACGTGCTTGGCCGTGGTGGCCGTGACTTCCAGCAAGTTGACGCAGTAGATCCCGCCTTTCTTGGCGTCCTCCATGAGTCTCAGCTTCTTGTCTGTGTCTGGGTCCAGCAGATCCTTGAGTTCTTCGTTGTAGAGCTGCAGGAAGGACACGCGGACGCTGAACTCCTCTCCGCTGGCCTCCAGCGCGTCGAAAATGCGGCGCACGCTGCGCGGAATGATGCCGGCGGTCTCGCTGCCCGGCGACAGGTTTCCCTGCATCGTGTACGTCTTGCCCGTGCCCGTCTGGCCGTAGGCGAAGACTGTGCAGTTGTAGCCGGCCAGCGCCTCGTCCACCGCGGGGCGCACGGCCGACGTGAAGACGTCCTTCTGCGTCGAGTACTGGCCGAAGACGCGGTCGAACGTGTACGTCTTGCGCTTGAGCACGGCCACCTCGCTCGACTGAGGCTTGCACTGCACGACGGCGCCTCGTCCCGCCGCCTTCTCGCGGCTGTTGAGCGGGCGGCAGCGCACCGCCACCTGCACGTTCGTGGGCATGGGCGGCGGCGGCGGCGCGTCGTGGTCGGAGGACGACGACGTGCGGCGCTGCTCGCTGCTTGACTCCGTCATGGACGCGCTGCCTTCCCCTTCGTCTACTATCCGTCTTTCGATTCGAATTCAAAACGCGGCGGAATTAGCGGAATTGGCGGTAACTCGGAAACTTTACTCCAGAGTGATGGTCGTATCCAATTTTGTGTATGACACACCATTTTATCTGCCGACCAACCAACCTCAGCTTTTGAAGCGGGCCATCAACGCACACTCCATCAATCGAGCCGAGGCAGGTATGACGCAGCCCAAGGTGAACGAGACGCTGCTGGACAGACAGAAGCCCTTCGCCGAGTGCGAGTTCGGCCTGGACCGCCGCCTCACCAAGGCGGTGGCCAAGATGCGCTTCGTGCACGCCACGCTGGTGCAGGTGCACTGCATCCCGCTGGCGCTGCAGGGCAAGGACCTGTTGGTGCGCGCGCGCACGGGCTCCGGCAAGACGGCGGCCTTCGCGCTGCCGCTGTTGCACAAGATCCTGCAGCACAAGCAGGACGCGCCCGCCAGCGAGCCGGCCGTGCGCGCGCTGGTGCTCGTGCCCACCAAGGAGCTGGTGGAGCAGACGCGCCGCCACATGATGGAGCTCATGTACTACTGTCAGGACACGGTGAGTCTGCTGGCGCTGGGCGGACAGAGCATGAGTGCGCAGCAGGCGCTGCTGCGTGACGCGCCCGACGTGCTGGTGGCCACGCCCGGCCGTCTCGTGGCCCACCTGGAGGCTGGCAACCTGACGCTCAAGGACTCGGTGCAGACCGTCGTCATTGACGAAGCCGACCTGGTGCTGTCGTTTGGGTACGGCGAGGACATCCGCACCATATTCAATGCGTTGCCCAAGGCGTGCCAGACCTTCTGCATGTCGGCGACGCTCAGTCCCGAGCTGGAGAAGCTCAAGCGCTCCGTGCTGCACAACCCCGCGGTCGTCAAGCTCGAGGAGGGGGCGACGGACGGAAAGCTTCAGCAGTTCTACCTGCCGGTGAATGCGGCGGACAAGGACCTGCTGCTGTACGCGCTGCTGCGCCTTGGCGTCGTGAGCGGCAAGGTGATCTTCTTCGTCAACTCGACGGATGCGGCCTACCGACTCAAGCTTTTCTTTGAGCAGTTCGTGATCAAGAGCGCGGTGCTGAACGCTAAGCTGCCGCACAACTCGCGCCAACACATTATTGAGGAGTTCAACCGCGGGCTCTTCGACTACCTCATCGCCACGGATGACAGCGTGGATCGCGATGAAGTTGGAGACGAGGATGAAGACGACGAGGAAGAAGAGGAAGATGGCGAGGAGGAGGAAGAGGGGGAGGAGGAGAACAAGTCGGATGCTGAATCTGACGCTGTGGAGGGAGACGAAGAGGACAGCGAGAAGGAGGAGGACGACGAAGCGGACAGTGACAAGGATAGTGATGATGATGACGACAGTGAACAGCCGCAGAAAACAAATGCGGTGGGCGCTAAGCGTGGACGTGCTGACGATGAAAGCTACGGTGTGTCCCGCGGTGTTGACTTCCGCGGTGTTCAGTTTGTTATTAACGTGGACTTCCCGAAGAGCGTGCGTGCGTACACCCACCGCATCGGACGTACCGCGCGTGGTGGTGCTTCTGGTACGGCTTTGTCGCTTGTGTCCAACGAAGATGCCAAGGAGGAGCGCGCCCTGAAGCGTGTGCAGGCCAAGCAGCAGGCTGTCCGCTCCGAGACAAAGGACATCATAGCTCAGCCCGCTGAGCTAGCCTTTGATCTCAAGGAAATCGACTGCTTCCGCTACCGTGTGGAGGATGTGCGTCGTGCTGTCACGCGGGTGGCCGTACGCGAGGCACAACTGGCTGATGTCAAGAAGGAGATGCTCAACTCCGAGCGTTTGGCGGCACACTTCGAGGCCAACCCACGTGATTTGAACATGCTGGAGCACGACAAGGTGGTGGGCTCTGCAGCAGTGCAGGCCCATTTGGCGACAATCCCGGACTACCTTGTGCCTATCGAGCTGCAGCCACCGGCACCAGCACGCACCAAGAAGAAACACAACAAGCGACAGCGTCTCGCGGACGGCAAACGCCGTACGGACAACGACCCGTTGCACACGTTCGTGGCTCCTAACGCCGATGACGACAAGAAGCAGACTGTGGAGGACCGCATCAGCTACGGTAACACCGGCGTGGGTAAGAGTACTGCTGGTCGTCAGAAATGGAAGAAGCAGCACTGCAAGGGCCACTTCAACCCCAAGACTATCGCCAAGAAGAAGTACAAGATGAGCAAGGGCTCCACTCATTAGGAAGCTGGAACTTGAAGCCATGTTTGCTAGGCTGGAGCCTCGGCACCAGGATCACGGAGCTTGTTCTTGCTTTGTTTGCCAAATAGATACACGTTTTTGCTTCGTTATGGCGATCTTCGTCTTGTGTTGGAGTCTACTGGAGGTTCCGATCGACAGCTGAAGCGAAAGGCGGCATTGATACGGGTCGGCTGGTACCGAAGTAGCGCAGCGCTGCAGGCGGTGAGTTGCTGGGCGGCACAAACATTGCGATACTGCCGGGATCTCCTTGAAGCTGCTGCTGGACAATTTGGCGCCAGAGTTCGTCGCCTGCAAGCTGCACCACTCGCTCGGCTGGGAGTTCTTCGTCGGCTACATCCACTTCAACCAGCGCAGAATCTGCACGAGGCTGCAATGCGTCGGCCATCATCCGCTGTCGGTCGTACGCGTAGTCTAGCAGTTGCAGACTGCGCATGTGCTCAGCATGCTCGCGTTCCACACGAGCAAGGCGTCTGTGGTCGTCCTGGGTGCTGGCTGTGGCGCGCGCTGCCAGAATCTCAGGCGGTGCAGGGAAAATGGTGCTTGTGGAAGTCGACAGCGTGAAAAGAGGCTTGTTGCGACGCACCACTTCCTCACGCAGTGACCGGAAGTCACGCGAAAAGAGCAGCTCTTCTTCGGCAAGCGCCTTCATGGCACAGACCTCTCGTGCCCGTTGTGCGCGTGCATCCTGTTCGATTGCCTGGCAGTGTGCTTTGTGGAGCTGGCTCCAGTGCCGACTCTGGTCGGTGCGAGCAATTTGCATGTCAAGTTCGTTCTCGCGGTGATCGCGCACTTCCTCGTTGTGCACGTGGCGCGATATCATAGCCACACTAGCAGTAAATGCGCGTGCCATCTCTGCGCTTTGGTGTCTTGCCCGTCGAACCAATTCCTCAGCCTCCTTCTTCTTTCGACGTTGCTGTTGGTTGGCATTTTTGAGCTTGGTCACCGCTGCCAACGCTGCAGGATCGGGCTTGTTGTGGGAACAGTATTTTGCATGGAGCAACGCTGGAGCAGACGCAGACGGCTTGAGCGACGGTATTCGTGGTGGTGGATGGCGAGCGTATGCCTCGTAGGAAAATGTGCTCGTGGCGTCACTTTCGTGTGCGAGCTGGTCAAATGGCGGCTGATTAGCTTGCGCCGGCGACTGGTGATGATCGCACCGCAATGGTAACAACTCTTTGTACTTCCCTTTTCCTGCTTTCATCGCTTGCTGCTGCTTCTGCCAGGTCGAGAGGCTCCGTACGTGCCCAATAAGGAATGTCTCGGTAAACCAGTGCTGGCACCCTTGAATGAAGTCGCTGACTGAGACTGTAGGCTCTGTCATTGTCGTAGAGGGGGGCAAGCGCTGCTCCCATCGACGGAAGGCTGCTTCATCCACTTTCAGCCCATGAAAGCGTAGCAACGGCTTAATCTGCACCAGCTTGACCCGTCGAGTATGCCGCACTTGCGGATCGAACGTCACCATGAGTTTTTCGCACGCAGCCATGAATGCCAAGCGGCGGTTGCTTGTGCTTTGCGGAGAACTTGCTAGCCCACTACCACGTGATAATGGCAAGGCGGAAGGTGCCAAACCTGATAACGGTGCAGGTCTTGACGCTGGGCTCTCGTACGTGAGCGGGCGTCGATCAAGCTGCTTGGCGTACGGCTGTGGGCGCTGCAGCATACGCTTCACTAGCTCGCGGTCGCGTACAATCGCTCCCAGCGTCTTGATCGCTGCAGTTGAATGAGGCTGGACGAGCGGCACGGCCTGACGGTACAGCTCCAGCATTTTGTCGTCACCTTCGCGAGACCTACTTGAAGAGTCAAAGCTGCTCTCATCGCCACTATCTGCAGCGTTATTGTCGTCCTCATTTTCGTCGGGTCGAGGCAACTGGAATGGCAGGAGGCATTCCACAGAGGGGGGTCTCGTCTTCATGGACGCATGCATGAGTGCGCCGAGTTCTTCTCCGATTGCCCACTGCAGTCATTCGTCTAAAAAAAATATAAATATATACTGAACGATGATTGGTTGGTCTTGTTGAAGTGGAGCTACATGGATACATGTTTTGTATTCTCACCGTGAGCTTGGTGTGTCTTGCATGCAGTGTATTCTAGCCCAGTGTTGTATCTTCAAATTAGCGGGTGTAATATGGTTGGGTCGCTCAGCATACTGTTGCGGATTCCGTAACACATGTACACGATCAGGCCCGCACCCAGCCAGATAAACACACCGATCCTGGACACAGATGCCAAGTTAGAGTCAAAAACATCAATAGACGCTCTCAAAAATCCACGTACCATCCTTCACCAGGGATGTTTGACACCATGAATACATTGGCAAGAATCCCCATGCATGGTACAAATGGTACCAATGGGCATTGGAATGAAGTGGTGACATCACTGCAGACAAGAAGAAAAAGAGACATTAGTATACGAAAGTCCGAACGATCCATCATCGCCAAACCCAACAACGCTACGCACCCGAGTTTACCCAGTCGGTAGATGAACACGAATGAAGCAATCATCACCATAGCGAGCACGCCTTGAATCGTCCACGAAAAATCGAACACAAAGGACAGTGACAGAGCAAAACACGATATCACGAACAGAAGAACACGTTGAACGACACCAGCTCCGCTGAGGCTCGGACGCATGCGCAGGAGTAGCACGCCAGCATTCACAAAGGTGAAGACTTGCAGCGTTCCGCACGAAATTACGTTGGCCAGGAAATCAAGATCAAAGACGAACGCAATGGAAGCGACCAGGATACCAGTAAAGATAGTACTAGCAACAGGAACATGGGTCCGGTGGTGCAGCTTGGCGAAAAGTGATGGCAACAAACCATCCTTAGCCATCTGGTAGAAAATACGCGGTTGGCCCATGAGGCAGGTAAACGCAGCAGTGGTAAGCCCGAAAATGGAGCCGAACGACACGATGCGCCCAGCCCACGGCGCGTCGTGGAAAGTAAACGCATTTACTAGCGGAACCTCGTTACCGAGGACGTCAACAGGTGCCATTCCGGTCACGACAAGCGAAACTCCGACATAGATTGTCATAGAAATCAGCAGCGATCCAATGATTCCTTTGGGCAGCGTGCGCTGAGGTTCGTGCACCTCCTCTGCTAGACAGGCGACCATGTCAAACCCCAAGTACGCGAAAAAGACCACTCCAGCCCCCGTCATAACACCGTGAATTCCAGTAGGCATGAACGGCTCCCAATACGTCGAATCCACTTCGGTGCTTCCAAACACCACCACGAAGAGCAGCACCGAGATATTCAACAGCGTCACAAACGCATTAAACTTGGCCGATTCCTGTACATCACACACCACGATCCAACAACCCGAATTAGCACTATACATTCACCAGCAGCTACATTGAAGCTTGACTACGTACGTGAACGCCAGCGAGCAGGATGAAAGTGCAGCAAATGATGAGAAATGCGGCCAATATACTGCACGAGATGCCGAGAAACTCCACGCGCACAAGCCAACGCGGGAGATGGAGACCCACGTGTTGCAAGAAAAGATGCGCGTACGAGGCCCAACTCCGTGCGATTCCAGCTGAATGCACACACACACAGAATCCAAACGTGAGTTCGTTTCAACATGCAGCCAGCTCAACATCTACCCAGTTACCTGCCGAGATGCCGTATCCGAGCGTTAGATTCCAGCCAACAAGCCATGCGGCCAACTCGCCGAAGGTAATGTACACGAACGTGTACGCCGAGCCCGTGACCTTCAGCCACACACAGTTCAGTACCCACCCCATTCTCCTCTAAGGCCTGCAACGTACAGGCACGCGAGCGGCAAACTCCGAGTACGTGAGCGACGTGAAGATACAGGCGACACCGCTGACGAGGAACGACAAGGAGATGCTCGGCCCCGCGATCTGCGCGCCAACGCCCACGAGCGAGTAGACTCCGGCGCCCACGGAGCAGCCAACGCCATAGGCCACCAGGTCAAACAGCGTCAGACACTTCTTCAGCGAGTTGGGCCCAAGCTCACAGCGCGACAGAGGCTTCACGCGGCCCGCAGCCTCCAGGAATCGGTCCATGGCGAGTGCAACAATGGACGGCCACGCTTGACTTGTCTTGTGCTCAGTGTGCCCCTTGGCTTAGCTACAAAAGCGTCCCTTGCTGCGCAAACGTGAGTCAGTTTCAAGCTGCATTTTCAGCCAATAGAAACGGTAAAGAATTGAGATTGGCTGAAATGTGCCCGTATCCAAAAAGGGGGCAAAGAAGTAGAGCGAGCAGTGAGTGAAGATGGCGTCCGTCCCGACCGAAGATGAGCGCACGCAGGTGCTGAACGCGTACAAGGCCAAGGTCATGGAGCACCGCGAGATGGAGAGCAGGTGCGTCGCTCTCTGTACCTGCAAGAACTTCCGTCTAAAGCCTCCTAGATCCTGCGCGACCTCGCTGCGATCTTTCGGTTCACCTCCATTCCCTCCTGCCGCTTACTGACCGTTTTACGCCGCATTTCCCCCAGAGTGAAGAACATGCGCGAGAACGTCAAGACGCTCGTGAAGGACTTCAACAAGACGGAGGACGATCTCAAGGCGCTGCAGGTGCGGAAGGAATTACGCGACGAATTAGCGGTGTTGCTGTTTGTTACCCCTCAGTTTTAACTGACCGCGTTTCCGTTGCGCAGAGCGTGGGCCAAATCATCGGCGAGGTGCTGCGGCAGCTGGACGAGGACCGATTCATCGTCAAGGCGTCGAGCGGCCCGCGCTACGTCGTGGGATGCCGCGCCAAGGTGGACAAGAGCAAGCTCAAGTCGGGCACGCGCGTGGCGCTGGACATGACGACGCTCACCATCATGCGCTACCTGCCGCGCGAGGTGGACCCGACGGTGTACCACATGCTGAACGAGGACGCCGGCAAAGTGTCATTCTCGAGCATCGGTGGTCTGAACGAGCAGATCCGTGAGCTACGTGAGGTCATTGAACTGCCGCTCACCAACCCGGAGCTGTTCCTGCGTGTCGGTATCAAGCCGCCTAAGGGTGTGCTGCTGTACGGCCCGCCCGGTACCGGTAAAACGCTGCTGGCTCGCGCGCTGGCGTGCAATATTAACGCCACCTTCTTGAAGGTTGTGGCAAGTGCCATCGTCGACAAGTACATCGGTGAGAGTGCCCGTGTGATCCGTGAGATGTTCGGATATGCCCGAGACCACCAGCCGTGCGTCATCTTCATGGATGAAATCGATGCCATCGGTGGAAGTCGTTACTCAGAGGGCACGTCTGCTGATCGTGAAATTCAACGCACGCTGATGGAGCTGCTGAACCAACTTGATGGGTTCGATGCGCTCGGACAGGTGAAGATGGTCATGGCTACGAACCGACCGGATATTCTGGATCCGGCACTGCTGCGTCCTGGCCGCCTCGATCGTAAGATTGAGATCCCGCTGCCCAACGAGGCCTCGCGCATGGATATTCTCAAAATTCACTCGGGGCCCATCACCAAGAAGGGCGAGATCGACTACGAGTCAATTGTCAAGCTCACAGACGGCTTCAACGGTGCCGATATGCGTAACGTGTGTACCGAGGCTGGAATGTTCGCTATCCGTGCCGACCGTGAGTACGTTGTGGAGGAGGACTTCATGAAGGCTGCGCGGAAACTGGGCGAGACCAAGAAGCTCGAATCCAAGATGGACTACAGCAAGGTTTAAATTTGCTTGCTGTTATGCCGTGGGGCATTGCCATCTAGCGCTAGTGGGAGGTTTCGTGCTACCTCGTTCAGAATGTTCTCAGGAGTCGAAACCAGTATGAATGGCTGGCCAAATCGAGCAGATACGAGGAAATGGGAAAGGAACACCGTGTGGTGGTGGGCTGTATCTTGATGGTGATGGCATTCTGTTGTGCGTCCTTATTTCGGTATGATGTTGATGTCTCCTTGCGTTTTGTTCAGCGGTTGCACCGCAAATAGACCACGACGACAGGGTTGGCATTGGCTTCAGTGGCATCAGTGCTAGTTTTGAGGTACCAGCGTAGTGTCTTGATATGGCGGCGACAGGTGGGGCTGGCATGGAGTGCTGTGAGTTGGTAGGCCTCATGGGGGACGTGGCATACCAGCGTTGCAGAATGCTCCTTCAGGAATTGCGCAAGCTACACCCGATCTTCGTGTCGCCATTGGAGGGGATGGTGGAAGTCGAATATCTCGAGTATTTGCAGAACCAGCAAGATAAAATACCCAAGAGCAAGCGTGCCGAGTTGCTGCGAACGACTCGGCCCATCATTCTGCTGCTCGATTCTTCCAAGGACATGCTGGATGGAGAAGACGAGCTGCTCGACTTCGCAATGCAACAGACGCAGCTTTCGAAGAACGAACTGTTAGCTGCAGCTGCGTTCGGTGGCGTCCTGGTTGTCGGCAACGATACTGAGGGCAGTGACAGTGCAAGGAAGGAGTACGGCGAGAAACTCGCACTAGCAGAAGAGACGTTGGAGGCGAAGGCTGAGGAAGCAGCACAGCAGGCCTTGGCACGCTATCGTGAGCTATCGGGGCACCACTATGCTTTCTTGGTTTTTGAAGTCGATGGTGTGGCTCTGCCCAGGGTAGAGCTTGAGTTGTTTCACGACGTGTGCCCCAAGACTTGCAAGAACTTCCTGGCATTCTGTGAGCACAAGGTCCCCGATATCAGCGATGAGACTCAGCACTTGGGATACCAGGACAACCCGGTGCACCGCGTTGTGCGTGGTGGCTGGATTCAAGCTGGTGATGTAGCTGGTAGTGGCCGAGGAGACGGATCTTGCCGATCCTTTTACGGGGTGGAGTTTCCTGATGAGAGTTTTGCTATTTCGCACAACGCAGCCGGCGTCCTCGTACGTCTGTAGCTTTCTCTCAGGGTGTAATATCCACCCTCACGAAGAATATGGTTATGACTTTGCTTCATAGTCCATGGCAAATACAGGTCCACACACAAACGGCTCGCAGTTCTTCATCACCCTCGCGCCGCAACCGTGGCTGGACCGCCGCAAAGGTACGGCAATGAGAAGCCATTCCAGTCGCGACAAGACCTGCAGACTAACAACACGTACGTGATTTGTTTTTTGGTTGTGTACTTCAGTGGCATTTGGCCGAGTGGTGAGTGGTTGGCGTAGTATCATGACCATCGGAGGCCTAGAAACTCGTCAAGAACGACCTTGCGTGCCTTGCACTATTGTGGACAGCGGAAAGCTGCAATGATACGCACTCGCTACAGCATACCGATACCAGAGTCTCTAAATGAATAAATAATGTTTGGTATTCCTGCGCATATAGAAGAGAAGGAAGGTGGCGGTTAATGCCTAGACGACAGCAGTTTGGCCGACGGGCGAGGAGGCAACTGACAATTGTGCCGCAGCAACAGCAGGCGAGTCAGTCACCCCAGCAGTCGGAGTCGAGCTGTTGCTGTTATTTTGCACTAGCTGCAGGTCGTAGCGCAGTCGCTTTAGGTCCACAAGCGACCGAATCTTGTGGAACTCGAGACCGAGTGCGAGGCTTACCTGCTCCTCCTCCAGTCCATCGCCGATAGCGACAAATTCCACGTCTGGTGCTTCATACTTTTCCAGGATCGTTTCAAAGCACCGATACTTGTGCACTTTGGCCGAGGAGTACACGCGGTCAATCGGGAAGAACGCGTCCAATTGGTAAATGAGACACTTGCACAGCGCTGGCACGAGTTGCGTATTTGTGACCAGGACGTTCACGTTCTCCACCTCTTCGTCCTCATGTTTACTGTCGTCGCTGCTTTCTGTATCCGGATTTGGTTCGGGCTGTGCCCGGGAGTGCGCAGACTCTGCAATGAGCTCCAACACTTGCCGAGCTTCGTGCAGCCAGCCCGTCGAGAAGTTATCGATAGCTGCAATGAGTGCGCCGCGGATAGCAAACCACTCACTGTTCGCATCGTGCAGGAAATCCACATGTCCGCGACGTTCGTAGATCTCACGGATACGCTCGTATCTCTCTTGTACAGTTGATTGCTGCTGCTGCTGCTCAGGCACATTGCATGTCCTCGAGGCACTATCAGCAGCTACGTGCGC
Source organism: Phytophthora pluvialis (assembly GCA_001314425.1). Taxonomy (NCBI): domain Eukaryota; phylum Oomycota; class Peronosporomycetes; order Peronosporales; family Peronosporaceae; genus Phytophthora; species Phytophthora pluvialis. Next base: position 58,464 of record LGTU01000013.1, on the reverse strand, counting down.
AATATGGTCAACGTCTGCATCGTGCAGGTCACTGAAGAAGAAATGCTTCTCCAGCATCGCCAGCAAGAAGGTCATCATCTGCTCGCCAAGGGCCACTCCAGGTGCCACCTCCTTGCCGTGCATCTGGGCGAAGGTGCCCGTGTACAGTGAGGCGAAAAGCACCAGCGTCTCATCCAGGTCCCAGATGAACACGCGCCTCCGAACGCGCGGCTTTGTGGGGCCTTTAGGCTCCACCGCCTCAGCTGGGGTCTCTTCGTCCCCTTCCTCCTTGTCCTCTTCATCTCCAGCTTGTCCTTGGTCGCCCTCGTCGTCGTCCCGACCCTCTTGCTGCCGGGAAGTCTCAGCCACGTCTCTTTCTCCAGGCTCCGACTTCTGTCGCTTCAAGGGGCGCGAGGCGTAGCTCCCGTCGCCCTCCCCATCGACGTCTCCCTCGTGGGCGTCTCTCTTGTCCCCGCTGTTGAGCAGCTTGCTCGTGCCATTCTCCAGCTCACTCGACGGACTCTTCCCCGCCCCCGGCAGGTGATGCGGTGTCACGACCGCCTGGAGCTGCTTGGACGGCAGCAGCAGCGCCAGCAGCGCGGCCCACAGTCGTGCGCGCCACCTGAGCGCCTGGTGTTGGCGCTGAAGCGCCTCCACCCACTGCAGCCCGAGCAGGAGCGTCACGACCCCGCAGAGACTCACGCCCACCACGGGCAGCAGCACCAGCTTCGCCACGGCGTCACCGAGCCGCGCGCGTAGCGCCGCCATCGTCAGCTGCAGCGTCTTGTTCCTCGTCGCGAGCGTGTGCGATTGAGTCGCAGCCCATGGTGAGGGTGGCCCGCGTGCCAGCATGCCGCGTCGAGGAGCGATCTCGCTGCGAATGGCCTTCTGACACATGCACGTCGTCGGTGAGACTGTCCACGACGGTGGCTACTACCACCGGAAGCTGTTTCTCGGCATGCAAAGACTGGTTGATTTGGATTGGTGACGCGGACCAGTACAGTCGGTGGCCAGTGTGATGTCTATGTTGCTGCACAGAGTTGAAGCGAGTATTACATGTAGCCGAGCAGTGCTGCCTGCGTGTGCGGAGTCGTCTGCAGCGGGGCTGCTTGACTGTGCTACTGCCACCGCCGCCGGATCCTTCAACTACGCGTCATGAATCTACGCAAGCAAGTAGAACAAAGCGTCAGCCTAAGCGTTCACTACCGTTGGCTGAAGACGACTGGCTACCAGTCGGTGCACGTACCGCGGAGGCGAGATCGCGCCATTGCTGCAGCACCAGCGGCAGCTGCTGCGTCTCGCTCGTCGTGTGGTTCGGCACGTCCCTGGCGGCAACAAACAGCGCGTTAACCGACGTTAGCGATCCATCGCGGACGCTATGAGGCACTGCAACCCGCGACTTACCACCACGTGAGCTCGTCGAAATGGTCCTCGACCTCCCACACGCGGCCCTCGTCCTCCGGGTGTCGCATGCCACTGTCCTCCAACACGAGGCCTGCAAGTCCCACACAACTCGACCGTCAAAGCGAGTGACTCACCCGCAGGTTAACGCGCCAAACGCACCGGTGAACCCCAGGGGCGCCAACTGAAGCTTCTCGCCCTGCAACTGAATGCCGCGGAACTCCGCGTGCAGCTTGTCATTGCTGCTTTGTTGCTCCGTCTCCGCCGTGACGTCCTGCTCCTCGGTGCCCGGCCCACCGTGGTCGGTGCTGTTGCTGTTGCTGTCGCCGTTCTGCGGCCGGAAGAAGGTCTTGACGGCCGCCGACCCGTCAAAATGGATGTGGCACGGCAGCGAGTGCACGTTCTCCTCGGCCGGCGGCAGCGGGCAGCGCGTCAGACACACGCGCACGGTGCTCGAGGCGTCTCCTTCCATGGCTCGCTCAATTAGCTATTTTAGCGGGGAAAAAACATTCCCCGCTAAAAGCATTATAAACTTCGACAGGATTAGCCAAATAGCAATGGATGCGGTAGGTTCGACGTTCGTCGCCGCTGTCTTCGGGCGATGGCTGACGCCGGCCATTCGTCTGTGTATTACTGCGTGCAGCAGTCGACGGCACCCGTGAAGCGCTCGCGCGATGAAGCCAGCAAGCTGCTGGGCGAGAAAATGCTGCGGGTCGGTGGCATTAGCGGCAGTTGAGGAGCTCCGCAGCAAGTGCTGAGAGACTGTGGGTTGTGTGTATGGACTGGTACGCTGCAGGGATGGACGATGCTGGGCACTAGCTGTCCTGTGGAAGACTGCTACACGCCGCTGATGCGCAACAAGCAGGGCAAGGTGGGGAGGAACTTCCAGCTTAGTGTTTCGGAGGCAGTGGTGACCGTTCTGCAGCTAATGCTGAGTGTGCTGTGTCGGTGATAGATGTTTTGTGTGAGGTGCGACCAGTTCATTGTCACTGAGGAGGAGGCCAAGAAACAGCAGGCGGAGCAGGAGGCTGACGAACTTGCGGCGGCGAAGAAAGAAGAGGAAGAGCGCAGACACCGCATCGAGCAGCAGTTCCATTTGGAAGAGCAAGCCAAACAAGCCCGAGAGATGCAGGAGCTGGAGCAGGCGAAGGCGAAGGGAGCTACGACAGCGCACGGAGCTGGTATGGTGTGGCTACGGGGCCACTTTTTAGTGGTTTTAGATTTACCGACACAGGATTGATCAGGCTAACATGGCTTGTGCTTTTGGTACAGCGAAGCGCAAGATGGACAGTGCCATGAGGGCTACCGGCTCCGATAGTGATGCGGAAGTGAACGCCATCCGTCGCCAGACACTCGCTGCGCTTTATCAGGTGGAACATCCGTATTTCTTCCAATCTGGGGCTGGTTCTGCCGTATGACTGCGGCGTAGTGCCTCTGCGGTTATTGCTACGCAAGAGAGTTTTGAGGCACGATCACATGGACCGCCAGCCCGATCTTTGCCTGTCTGCAAGCCAACAAACCAAACTCAGCACGGCGGATCACCCTCTGCTCGAAACCTGTTGATGTACTAACGTTTGCGACGTGTGTCCTCTCCTTGCCGTCCATGCAGAAAATGGGAGCTCTCACCAACTCGCTCTCACCCAACGACAACAGCGAACGCCTCATCTCCGTCGCCAAAGCTGTGCGTGAGATTGCTGAAGCTGCACAACTTCTGAAGCAGTGATTACTTTGCTAGAGGAAGAGGACGGCAATGGAACTACGGGCATCATTGAGGGAAAATGACAATTGCTATCATTGCGATCGACTTTCGTTACTACGGAGCCGCTTCAACGACTGCTTTTGAAGCAGAGATCCATATTGTGTGCACAAGGCACTTGTAATGTGAAGTATCTTCTTGCGCAACAGCTATAGATCGGTCGTTTGGCGCGGAATTCCGAACTCCTCATCCAGAGCCTCCTCCGCTAAGAGTGACTTTTGATCATCCGCGACATTCGCAGGTGCTGTCTTGATATGCGAGGTCTCTTCCACGAAGCCGTAGATATACCCTAGGCACACGACAGCAACACCACTGAAGCATACAACGGCAGCAAGACGCTTGTTAGCAATTCCTACATGTAGTAGTATGCAGCAAGCACAAGGAATCTATCTTAACCCTCGTGACGCACCTGAGGATTAGGTAGAGCTTGGCGATGCCATTTTTCTCGGGATTGGAGCCTCGGCCCAAAAAGCTGATGGCAGACAGTGTGTACACAGCAATTAAGATGTTGCAGATGTAGCTGACGACCATGTAGAATGCGAACGCTCGAGAGCGTATGTGCACAGGCGTAATGTCTCCCAGCATGACCCTGTACGGCAACAGCCATGCACACTGAAGTAAATACAATGGTCGGCAATCAACAATTTAAACGATGGGAAGACGTACCAAACGACAGCACCAAGACCCACGGCAAATCCTCCAACAAACGTGAGCACTGAAATCACAGCTACCGTACCCTGGACTTCAAGATTGGCGTTGAGGTAGAGCAGTGACCAGCTGAGTACTCCTAGAGCAAAAATCATAGTAGTTGTGCCCACGATAAGAAGCGGACGACGGCCATACGAGTCGACAAAGCGCACCGATATGATGGTGACGCCCACGTTGGTGAAACTTACGACGGCTGTGGCGAAAAATGGGTTGGTCACTCCTGCGAAGTGGAAAATCTTGGCTGAGTACAGCATCACCGTGTTGATGCCTGTCATGGCCTGGAAGAACACGAGCGTTGTGCCCGTCACCATGATTTTCTTGTGCGCCAGGAGGTGCGACCAGGTTACGTGAGGCTCGTGCTGGCGGTGCTCCATCACGCGTGCGATTTCCTGCACTTCCGTTTCAATCGCATCCTTCTGGTTGCTCGGACGTAGAAACACCAGCGTCGCGCGGCACTCGTCACGCCCACGGTTCTTCATTAGCCACCAGGGACTCTCCGGCACGAACGACGCGCTCAGACACTGCACCAACGGAGGCAGGATCATGAATCCGTTGAGATATCTCCAACCCGAAGGCACATTGGAGATGATGAAGAAGCCCATCACAGCTGACACTAGCATGCCAATCGTGAGACTGAGTTGGTGGAGCGATGTGATCTCGCCGCGCGAAACAACGGGCGAGATCTCCGTCAGCAGGATGGGCACCGTGTTGGTCACGACGCCCGACGCCAGCCCAATGAGCAGTCGACCGGCGTAGAGCTCACGCTTGGACGTGGCAAGCGCGCAGATCGCGCCGCCAATAACGTACAGCACATTGCTGCCCAGGATGGTTTTCTTCTGCCCGATACGGGCGCCGACGCCGCCCGTGGTGAGCGCGGAGAGCACGCAGCCCACCACGACGAGCGCCGTGGCGCGCTCTTGCTCCTCGGTGCTGAGATTGATATCGATGAGTATGGACCCGACGGCGTCCGGGACGATGCAGACGTTGAGCACGGCGGCGCTGAAGCCCCACATGAACGAAGAGATGGAGACCAGCCAAGCCGCCAAGTGCAGCCGGCCCGTGCAGCCGCAGCCCACGGGAGCCGCCGCCGGCCGCACGGGTGGGACGTTGGTCGCGCCGGGCTTGGCGGCCGTGGGGGACTGCCCGCCCACTCGTTGGCGCTGCCGCTGAGGTGCGATCGGCTCTATCTTGGGCAGCAGCTTCTCCTTGATGTCGACGTGGGCCTCCATGCCTTCTCGCGGATGGCTTCAAGATGATCCGGATCAGCATGGCACCATCAGTCGTACATAAATATGGGTGTGCCACATCAGTATATCGTGTGTACGACATGCGAGGTTCAGGTGGTCCACCCGGTTGCCATCGGCGATAGGATCGGGCTGCGTGTCTTTGTGGAGGTCGGCCGTCGGCCGCAGCCGCCGTCGGCGCTAAGTTAGCAGTGCGCGAAAGTGCTGAGTTCAAGGCTTCTCTCGGTGGTGGCCGCGCTGCTTGCCTGCGGTGGCGGCTCTGCGTGTATTGCAGGAACTGTGTATTATTCTGGTGTACAGTATAATTGTCTGTTAGCGTGGAGCTAATTTTACAGTACAATACTTACCGCGAAGTTCACGATCGCAAAATCACGCGAAAGTTGTTAACCTATCGAACAGCATCAAGGAATAATTTTGATACTTGCATCTTTCTAATTCTGTCAGATAACATGAAACTACCGGTAGCGCAATGGAACTAGCGTTAATTTTAAGGCTGGCTTGCGGCGGCGGGACCCTTGCGCATCGGCGGCATTCACCCCCATCTGCTACTTGGTTCTCGTCGCAGGCACTAACGCCGTTGCACGATGAGTTAAACGCCATTATTACCGCTGGTATTGGCCAACGCACGCCAGCAGGCAACGCCTAGTACTACCGACACCAGGGACGGCCCGTCCGACGGGGGACGGTGAATCCGCGCTGATAACTCTTCCAGGGACGACAATCGCTCGGATAGGACGAACGAACGAGCAGAGGCTTGAATGCTCGCCGGCGAAATCAACCGCAAAAATCGCCGGCAAATCCTGGCTTTCGCCATACAAATTGTATCGGTATCCACCATTCATTGCGCTCTGTCCTCCAGCAGCGTGGAGCGGTTTCTTTGTGTTCTCGGCCCCCCTGTCTCCCGCCCGTCATACTGGGCACAAGTCAAGCCGCGCCCAGCGGAAGGTCAGACGCCTCCCTCGACCTCTTGCACATCGCACTGGCTCGATGGGTTGGGACCGGGATTGGTCGAAAAAGCAGCAGGCGCCAATTATGCGCCAATGCGACCGTCGGGAGCGCCATCCCTAGCCCTTTACCGGGATGAAGCAAGCGGGAGAAAACCCACAGGGAGCCGCCAGGCCACTAGAACGCAAACGAGAGAAGTGCGAGAAGCGAAACAGGAAAACAGGAACACCATTGACGCCCACCTAGCCCGGAAATGTGCCGGCCGATAGAGTCCCGCGATTCGCTGGGCGCCATGGGCCCGGCCGCCGTCGCGCTGTTCGCGGGGTACCAGCCCGCCGCCGCCGCCGGACCAAGCAAGGTGATGCTGAGCCAGAACGCCAAGGCCGTGGGCCACGCGCCCGCCTGGTCCACCGCCGGAGACATGGGCTTCGGCGCGAGCGGCATGAACATGCTGAGCATGGCGGCGCCGCCCCCGGCGCTGCCCTTCGTGTCGTTCCCCAAGACCAACAACAACCTGCCGACCGTGCCCTGGGGCGCCGCCGCCCCGTCGGCCGACCTCCTGAGCATGGGCATGCCCAGCGATCAGTTCGCGGCCGCCGCGGCCCCCGCCGAGGTCAAGCCCGAGGTGAGCGCCGCCGTCGCGCAGCCCAACTTCGAGGCCCAGGAGCTGGAAGAGCTGCTGGACTTCTCGATGCCCGGCGACCTGGAGCACGTCAGCAAGGACAAGCCCGACCTCGTGAACCTGGACGACGGCTTCGACGGTACGGAGATGTCGATTCTGTACAGCTTTTTGGTGGACGCCCCCGAGGACAAGTCCAAGAAGACCGCCGAGATCGATGACGGCATCTTGAACCTGAACGTGCTGGCCGGCTCCCCCATCGAGGGACTCATGGAGTCGCTTGAGACCGACTTCACGGACTCGGAGCTCATGATGACCCCGCGTTGCGCTGAGCCGCAAATGGCGGGCCCCAAGATCATTGTCAAGCCCGGTGAGGTTAAGAGCCGTCGCCTTTGTAAGAGCGAGGGCTGCTACAAGCGCTCGCGCTCGAACGGCTTGTGCATCTCGCACGGCGGCGGTCGTCGCTGCGCCGTGGAGGGCTGCGACAAGAGCTCGCAGGGCGGCAACCTGTGCATCCGTCATGGTGGTGGCAAGCGCTGCAGCCACGAAGGCTGCGACAAGGCCGCTCAGTCGAACTTCTTATGCAAGGCCCACGGCGGTGGCCCGCGTTGTCAGTTTGGTGGCTGCTCTCGCAGCTCGCAAGGCGGCGGCTACTGCCGCTCGCACGGTGGCGGCAAGCGCTGCATGTTCGACGGCTGCGACAAGGGTACGCAGCGCGGCGACTACTGCGCGCTTCACGGCGGCTCGCGTCTGTGCGAGGTGCCAGGCTGCATGCGTAATGACCGCGGCGGAGGCCTGTGTGCCACACACGGCGGTGGCAAGCGCTGCACCACGGAGGGATGCAACAAGCCGTGCCGACGCAAAGGTCTGTGCTCTGCTCACCTGCGCCAGGTGGAGACAGAGAACAAGTAAAGGAGGGGTCGACCAAGTGGAAGTCGCTCCGCCCTTGCCTATGCGACTGGCATGAGTTGGCGATGGTGATGGTGGGACGACGACACGGAACGACACAGGAGAAGGGAGCTGGGGGAGGAGAGACTGGAGGAGAAGAGGAAGTGGACGGGGGAAGCTGACGGGTCTGGTGGCGTTGGAATCCTTTGCGTTACTTGGCCCTCGGGAATCAATACAAGCGCGATGCAACGTCTCCTTCGCCTGGTGGATGAAGAGAAAGTTTGACTATTTGGTGAAGCGTGCGTTGGATGATTAGTTGGTGGCCCGGGGATCCGGTTCAGTCGGTCGAAGCTCGAGCCGCGGGGCTCGCTCTCTTTCTCGCGACAGAGAGGTGCTTCGGCCGACGGCAGCAGAGGGAGGCTCTGCATTATTCATATGGTGTATAATTGGCTTGGCGGCTGTATGCGGCTCGCCGCGACGAGGAGGGTCAAGAGTCATCGAGTGGTGGGGTCGATCGGCGTTCCAGAGGCTGAAGGCTGGAGGGACCAGGGATAGGACGGATGCCGGAGGTGAGTCGGCTCGTTGCTTTGGTTCTTCGCGTGGGCGGTGTGTTGGGCAGTGCCCGCCTGTCCACCAGCTCTTCTTTATTTACAGCGAGGAGATGTAGGAACTAATGCCATTTTGACCTTTAACAGCAACGGGGATTCTGTGGTGTTCAAGTCTTATCATATACATTAGCTGTACTTTTAGTTTAAATGTGTGTGCATGCGCTACTGCTGCATGTGCGTGTTCGTATCGGCTCGGGCCGCGCCGCGTCGCGGTGGTGACAGTCGAATGCTAACGAGCGGAAGACGCATCGTCGGTATTCGTGTGCGAGCGCGACGCCGAACCAAGCAGCGAGGCGATGTCGTTCGTACTGAACATGTATAGTGCTCGGAAAAGCCTTGCGCTGGCAAGCGCTCGTTGCGCGACCACCTTTCAGCATCACCTGGGTGCAGGTCCAGCACGGCGCTCCTGGCCACTGCATCGCGTGCCCAGCGCGTTATGCGTCTCTACTAGAGACGCTCTAGCCATTAGACCATTGGGTGCGCTTGAAGTTGCCTCGGATCCGACCGTGAAACCGACGTGGAGATGGGCGCAATCCGTAGAACTTTTCGCGTGAGCAAGTCATATTAATTTCGTACAATCGATCAACACTATAGACAACCCTGGCCAATTTAATACCTGTCTTACCTGATATTCTGGTGTACTTAATAACTTAACGATCGGTAGTCATGCTTAACTATGGAGCTTAATTAATATCTGCCAAATTTCAAACTTAATGCTCGATTGGGATTGCCCCAAAACGGCAAATTTAGACGAAAACCACAATACCTCGAACAACCAAAATGGAGCAGCTTGCACCCGTGTCCCTCTGTTGTCTAATCACCCTGTTGGACTTGATAGGAAGCGTGTCCACCGGTGGTATTAAGTTGGACAGGGTTTTCTGATCATGTATTACTGGTCTATTTGATACGGATACCCAAGCCCATTTAGCAGGTTAACTGTAGCCGCGGCCAATGGAGGTGCATCACGGTGCATCACGTCGTATATTTGTCCAATCATGTCTCATTCGGGTTAGGGCTAATCCATTCCAGCTTATTTCTGGATTTGTCCGGCGTTCCTCTACATTCGAAAATAAACCAAGATAAGTGGACAAGTTATCAGATAATTGCGGTTTATGCCGGACAAGTGACTTCACATTGAAGCGGCTCCTTGGTGGTTGCACGTAAGATAAAGTTAGAACGTAGCATAGGTGCTACTTGCCATTCTCGTTTAGACAGCGCAAGTGAAGCCGTGATGAGACGAGCCTCAAGAGGGCTTGACACCCCAGCGGGAACTGTTGGGCAGGAGGTGGCAGCTGAGAAAATGATTGACCAGTTTCTCAGCTGAATAGGATTATTAAAAGTAGACTTAGATGGCATCCATAGAGCTCATAGTGAAGCAGCTAGCCTTCCGACCCAAATCATGTACTCACTTCTAACAGCGTTTTCGATTTACGTGCAGACAAAAAAAAGAAACAAAGCTCGGGCTGCAGATAGTATGCTAGCCAAGTCGACAGCTCTCGGATACTTCTCTCAGGTGGTAAACATGCTTCGTGAGCGATATACAACATCGCTCAACGACTCCAAAAGAATTGCGAAAATTCGAGACAAAATGGCAAGCCATATTGAGGAGCGCAATCTGCGTGCCAATGTGCAAACCAACGATGCTCCTGGTTGTACTGTCGCCGATCTAAGTATACTGGTGGAATATCTAGTCACGAATGTGGATGTAGCTACGGGGCTCAAGTCTGTGCAGGACGCCGAACTGCTGACAATGATGTGGCATACTTTTGGAAGGGCAGTCGATACATGATTTGCGCGTAAACGACAGCTTTCGCTTGCCGCTTCCGAGGAGTTGTTCCTGCACATAGCTCGTATCAAGGCTTCTGTGGTGCAGGGAGTGTCGATCTTCAAGTCCCCGGATAGATGGCAGCAGTGCATGTTCCACGCGTTTGGACTCCTTTTTATCTGCTATGATGAGCCCTCCGAATATCTTTTCCCCTTGGTGCCGCGGTTCGCTGGCTCCGATCTTCCTGGAAATCAACCGTATTCACAAGAGGAAGCCGTCATGTACTGGAGTAAATTGTTAGAGGAGTAAGACAACAGCTCTGAGTCACCGCAGAAGAGAGGGAGGAAGATACCAAACACTGCAAGCTATATTACCGAAGTCATCAGGGATACTTTGATAGTGATGCCCCCTGCAAGCAGCCAGACGGTGACGCCCAACATGACCAGCCACTCGCTTTGACGTGGTACCGCTGCGTACGCAAACGCGTCGCCGAAGCTGGCAATCCAGTCGATCTCTACGCGCGGTGCATGGCTACTGGAGTCACTAACCAAAGCATTCACCTACATCGGAACGACAACAAAGGAGGATCAGAATGTAGCAAAGGTGTTAGCAGGGTATCAAGCTCCTGACCTTCCAGTAGCAACGCCGTCGATCCGCGATCTGCAGCAGCGTCTGTCGGTGCCTGAGTATGGCCAGCTCATCACTCTTCGCGATGAGCTCCACGTACTCGGCTTTAAGGATACTCGCTTCAACGTCGCCTTGGATGTTATCGACGCCACGTTCGCCTCACTGCTGATACACTTGGAGACTCTATTAGCTGCAACAGAAACCGTCAGCATCACCAACATCGTGCCACGGTACCTATATGAGCTGGAGCGTGGCATCGCCGCCTCGAATACTCGCCTGGGATCTCGAATCACTACCAACACATGCTGTGAGTGGGCGACTCACCTGAAAGCACACTGGCAGTCGACGAACCACGCTCAGCTCAGCAACGCCGTCACTGGACACGACACCTTGCTGTCCTCGACGTTGGAGAACATCTTGAGTCAGCTGGTTGGCATCAGCGAAAGGCTAGAACGTCTTGAAGATTCCCAAGCGCAGCGCCATGCGCTAGTTCCAAGTGTGGAGACAGCGCACTTGGGCCCACCCGCTGCTGTCGATCTTGCTGTTCCTCCACCTGCGACAGCATCGACGCTTGCAGGATGCCTGCTTAACTGGCACACAAACCACATCTGGCAAACAGTTATGGGGGAAATGGAACAGAACAAAAAGGCTGAGGCAAAAGCCGCAGTGAACATTAGGCTGATACTGTACCAGACGCCTTGCCAGCTAACTCAAGAGCCGAGTCGATCCGATGCCGCTGCATACCAGCGCTGGAAATACGATCTTTGGACGCTTGCCTTGGCCATGGACAGTGTTGTGAATGAACGGCTTCATTCATTCGACCACAAGAAGCCCACGCCCAAAGCATCGTAGTTGCGGAAGCGCTGGCGCCAGCTGCGCGAGTTACATCTCGACGCACACCTCTCGCTTGGTGCCCAGTTCCTTGGGCTCAAATCCAGTGGCTCCGTGGTCGACGCTTGCACGCCTGTATCGCACCAGTGGGAGAATTCTGACTTGGCCTAGCACGTACTCAATCATATAAACATGGTACACAAGCACAGCATAGACAACACACATCAAGTTGCCCCCGGCTGGAGTCGAACCAGCGGCCTGGAGGCGTAGCCTCCTGCTCTGCCGCTGAGCTACGGGGTTGCCGAAGGCCGTATGCGGCACATCTTGTTGGAGCCGCCGCTGTCGCTTGTGGGGTCCGCGCTGAAAAATCCAGAATGAGAGTGAATCCGAGCCGTCGGCTAAACGACTGGCTTTGAATACTATACTTTTGTCTCTTCGTTGCTGGAGACACACCTAAGCACTCGCGTCCGGAATGAATAATGAATTTGGATGGGGGCCTTTTTCATCATGTGTTCCAGTCAAAACGTATGGTGGCGTCCGGATTCCGGTCCGGAATCTGCCAATTACGGTATGACTTTCCAATATTTTGTCTAATCTGAACTGAACAAGTATGTTTTTGGAACGAACACGGTTTTTATAATTCTAACTTAAGTTCGTTTTACTGATCAGTTTTTGGGCGAAGCCCCAATACTGCGGGCTCGCTTGCGGCGTTTTCGGCGGCCCTCGCTTTACTTGCAGTGCGTCGAACAACTTGACAATTTTCTCTTGCTTTGGCTTTGCGAAGCTGGCACGGGTTAGGAAGGGTCACTTAACCAAGGACCTGGGACCTGCGATCGGCCATGGTGTCCCTCATGGGTATGACTTTAAAGGCATTTTCAGATAAGGTATTGCTTCGCATTCCCTTTTTTCTACCAGCGTTCTTAGATGAAAAAGTCATTAAACACCCCGCCCATCTGGGATAAGAAGTATATATAGGGATAATTACGATGTTCGCGGTGGGATTCGCCAGTATTCGGGGGCTAGGCTGGGGATCGTCGACGACTTGGCACTTGTCATCTTCCCCGCCGCTTTTGACCGTCGGGCAGTAGACTGTAGCATACCATTACTATCGTACAACTACTATGCAATGTAGTACTATGTACTTTAATCCCGCAGCGGCTCGCATTCTAGTTAGTACTAAGTACAATCTTTCTGAGCTAAATAGTACTGGCGATTCTACTGAAAGTAGAATGAGGTAGAATGATGACGACCACGGCACGTTGTTTGCTCCTGGTGCTGAGCATCACACAATATTAATAATCGCAAGGCATCATTATCAGTGCACTAGTTGCCGTCGTGTGTTGCTACAAGAAGTCAACTGAACTGACCACTAATCCAACCGTATAAGGCGGAATTATGCGTGTGGTAAGGAACAGCGGCCACGGAAGTTAGCGGATAAGAAGCAAAAGTTATGTTGCAGGTATAACACAAATGCGCTCAATTCAACTGATATATCAAGGAAGTTTTGTTGCCCTCGTCAACGTACACGCCTCTTGCCCAACTTGCAGTAGTGAGCACGCTCGTGCCTAGGAGCTATGGAATCATTATGAACGGTTAACGTACATGTACAAAGTCGGAAAACAGGCGCACAAAAGCAAATTCGCCTTCGATATTATACTAGAGGCAGGATTCAGCGTTGCAGATGCTTACGGTGGGAATGGCTGCGGCGGCCTCGAAAGTACTGGTGAAACTGCTTGAAGTACTATTACATAGTACTAAGTAGAGCACATTTTGGTAGTTTCAAATATATCCAGCTACAAGTACTAAGCATAGTATACTACAGTACAATGCCCTACTGGTAAATCCCGACGGCGTCGGGGTCGCGAGGCGAATTGCAATACTCGACCGAAGATGCACGTCTGTGATGCTATTAAACTATGGGCTTTGTGCCGTGGGGCGCCGTTAATCGGGCCTGCTTCAGTCTGCGAGTCTGAGAGCTCCGCGGTCGCGGTGATCGTAATGCAGTTACAGTAGGTATTATAATAATAACGCAGCTCAAGACCCGTGGCCGCTTGGCTGGCTGAGAACCCTCCAAGGTTCCGCGTGTCGCTTGCGCAGACGAGCCTTGGGGCTATCGTCGGTAGTGTAGGGGGCGAGTCTTAGCTTTGGGTTAGCTCAGTTAGGACAGCCCCTCTCCAACAATCAATTGGTGGACCTCTAGTATTAATAAAAGTCTGTTTTAGTGCAGGCTGGTGCCTTGTTAGCCAGTCAAACACCCGTTTGCCGACGGCATTCGGGCTTTCAGTGAGAAAAAGTATTGTTTCCACACGTACTCGCGCTGGAAATAATGACATTTTACTTAATCTGAGATGGTGTGGTATTGTCCTCACTTATGCTTACGACATACAGCCGAGCCTGGTGGCTAGGCTACTTGGTATCTCCGAGCGAAGCCTTACGATATGGTACCGATGGTTCCTACTCACAGGTATCGTAGATAAGAAGGCGGCTACTGAGAAGAGATCGAAGTGGCCCGATCCTGTGTGTGCGTTTGTATTGGAATATGTAGAAAGCCATGCGTGTTTTTAGTTTGAAGAGCTTCGTGAAGCCATTTTGGCTAACTTTCCCAGCGGACTCTGCTTGTCGGACGCGACAATATGTCGTGCACTGCGTTTCGACCTCGGGTTTGTTGGAGAGAAAGCTAAAGTGATTCATTATTTGGCTTACGAGCAGCGGGGTGGTGATTCCACCGTATGTTATGAGATCTGGTGCAATCCGTGGACCTTACTGGAACTCAGCAGAGAGAGAGCCAAGCTGGTTAATTCAACAGGGTTGACTCGCAAAATATTGATCAAACGAGCTCGTGAGAATCTGCCTCGCAAGCGACAAGCTCGGCAAGAGTTTATCTCTCGACCCAGCCCCTTCTAAATATAGAAACAGATAGTCGCACGAAACAAAGTGGCAGCATAACGCTCTCTATACGCGCACTCACATGCCTTCACGAAGCGTCTGCTGCGCCCCACCGCTAATCGCTGCGCTGGTACTGTGTATTGGCAAGCTGCTGCAGCAAACAGATCAGCAAAAGACGCAGTAGTTAGCGCACAAGACTCGATGGTCTACACCCATTCTTGAGGGGGGTTACCTGCGACGCCTGCTTTAAACTGATTTAGCCGATTATCTAGCCAATAGACAGAAGGCCAGAATTACTGGTGTCGACGGTATTTCTAAACATACTTGTTTAGACAATTAATAATTTCATATTTTCGTGTGGGTCACACACCATTCACACAGCTTGAACACAACGCAACAGTAGATGGCAGGCACCGATGCCGACGATGCGATGCCCCGCGCCAAGCGGCTGAAGCTGCTGCGCGAGGCCAAAGCCCGCAAGGAGCACGGCGAGAGCGACAGTGGAGAGGCCGGAACTCTAGTTGCAAAGGCCTTGAAGTATGCTGCGGATGAGCCGATGCAGGAGGAAGAGGCCGACAGGGCCGACGCCTCGGCCAAGACCGACGACAATTCCGAGGACCTCGCGGAGAAGGTGGCGCAGGCGCAGGAGGAGGATGCCAAGACCGAGGACGAGAGCGACGACGAACTACTGAACCTCGCGCCCAAGCGCGCCAACTGGGACATCGAGCGCGACCTCGCACCCATGCTACGCAAGCTGGAGAGGCGCACGCAGCACGCCATCGTCGAGATCCTGCGTACGTCTGGGAAGATGAGGAGTCTTTTGACAGAGCGGTGGAGATCTGACTTATTGTTTGCGATTGCAGGTGAGAAGCTAGCAGCGGAACAGCAGGAGGAAGGTAGCGACGACGACGACGACGACGACGAGGATGAAGAGGAGGAGGCCGAGGAGGTAGATGAATAGCCACTTTTGCCAAGTGCAATCCTATATACTATGATAATATCATAACGCCGCAATCTTCCGGTCTGCCGTCTTTATCAGGCGTTCGGGGACATTGGAAGGTGAACTTTAACACTTAGGGCGGTTCATTAGCGGGAGACTCTACGCGTTTAGGCATTGTCTTTCTTCTGCTTCTTAACCTTCTTCTTATCGTCCTTGGCCTTGCGCTTCTTGTCCTTCTTCTTGTCTTTCCTGTTCTCGTCATCCTTGTGGAACTGCTTAAGCTTCTTGTAGATACGCTTGACCTGTTTGGCGCGATGGTGCGCCGCCTCCTCGCCGCCCTTCTCCTTGTCTGTTTTGAGCGCTTGGAACGCCTGTGTAATCTGCTCCAGCCGACCAGATACCTCATCCACGGGTTGATCCTTGGAGAACTTACTGCGTTTGATGTAGTCCAGGACATCGGCGCTCGCGAGCCCACAAGCCTTTTCACCGCTGCTGGCAGCAACCTCGTCCGCCACATGCCACAGCGCTGCAAGCGCTAGATACGAGGGGTAGTGCAACATGGGCAGGTCTGTGAGCAGCATATCGTTGAGTAGAGCAGTCGAGTTGGCGTGCAACTTTTGCAGCACCGTCGCCGGTAGGTCCTTGCTCAGCACCTGCTTAGCGAACGCACGGAAGTCGTCCAGAAAGCCCAGCAGCGTACGGAACGGGTGGTACATGATTAACTGGAAGCGCACGCCCTCCAGCAAGATCATTTCGTGGCCAATGATGAACTTGTGGTCCACATGGAGCTGGTCGGCGACGGTGTCCACGGACATGTACTGCTCCTCGACCTTGCCAGCCACGTAGATGGCCGTCGGGACGAGGTACTTGGGGTGGAACTCCATCACGCTGTTGCTCAGATAGAACCTCTTGAATAGCAGCATGGCGCAGCACTTGACCTTGTCCGACGTGCGCAGGAACTGAGCGCTGCAGCTCTCCTGGATCTTCTCCTCGTAGAAAGCTCGAAGCAGCGCCTCCTGCTCCGGGCTCAGGAACTCCAGCAGCGGCGTCAGTTGCAGATTTGCCTTCTCCTCCACCTCCTCTAGCGGTGAAAGCTCCACGTCCACCTCGTCGTTCCAGTCGAAGGCGTCGCGCACGGCAGTCGACGAGCGCGGCACCAAGGCGGCGAAAGACCGCGCTTTGCGGCTGCTGGCGGCCGTCGCTTCGGGCTTCTGGGCCTCCTCTCGCTCCAGACGCAACGCACGCTTGGCCTTCACATGCTGCAGCCGCCGCACACGCGCCAGCTCCTCCGCCGAGAAGACCCAGTTGTTGAAATGCGTCGCCGTCGCCAGGTACGACATGTCGGATCGAGAGCAGTGAGCTGTAGGCTTCGGACTGTATGAAATTAGGTAGGCTATATATGATCTAATGAAGGGTTCGGTGTACATCACACCATGTTGAAGCTATGCGGCTCACTTTGGCACTCCCCATGTGGACCGCACGCCTCCGTTCTTCGTCTCGCGCGGCGCTGGGCGCTCGGAGCTTCTCGTCGCCGCGCGTGATGACGGCGTCCAAGGTGGCGCTGCAGCAGCTGCCGCTCGTGGATGTCTCCCCGTTGGTGGCGGCTGCGAACAGCGGTCGTGAGGTGGCGCCCGAGACCAGGACCCAGATCCTGGACGCCATGCGCGCTGCCTGCATCGAGACGGGATTCTTCACTGTCCCCGCTGAGGGAGTGCTGTCTAGCCAGCTGCTCCAGGCAGCGTACCGTCGAGCAGACGAGTTCATCGCGCTGCCTGACGCGGTCAAGCAAAAGTACCATTGCAAGCGCTCGCCCAATGCTCGAGGCTGGACGCCCATGTTCGAGGAGCCGTCGGTACGTTGGGATTCGTGGAGAATATGCTGGTGTGGTTTGAGTTTTATTCATTGTAGTGTTGTGGTGGATGGTACAGTACCAACCGGATGTGGTTTCGCACTTGGAGGGCTTCGACCTCGCGCGGGAGCTCCCGGAGACGTTCGTGAAGGAGGGCTCGAGTTTGGGTCCGAATGTCTGGCCAGCCGAAGTGCCGCACTTTCGCGAGGACGTGTACGCACTGTACGAGGAGACCACCAAGCTTTCAATGATACTGTTCCAGAGCTTTGCGGAAATGCTCGGACTTCCGGCCGACACGTTCCTGGTACGCAGTGCCATATTTTCGAATTTGGCAAACGTTGTACTGACTTGGTTGCTGTTTGGGGATTTGTAGCAGCACGTGGACGAAGAAGCGGAGGCATTCATGCGACTGCTAACGTACCCTGAGACGGATGCCCTCGTGAAGAATTCTACGGTTGGGATTGCCTCGCACACGGATTTCGAATGCTTCACTGTCATCCATCAGAACGGCGAAGGTTTGCACTTGATGAACCGCCAGGGTGTCTGGGTTGAAGCTCCGGTGTGTGATGACAGGTACGGCAGGTTGTCGTATATTTGGAGATCACTCGTACACCATGACCAGCTTTACTTTTCCTACCACAGGCTCTTTGTCATGGTTGGCGACATGCTCGAGCACTGGACTAATGGCGTGCTAGTCGCGACTGAGGTAATGTACTCGGCTTTGCAGTATTTTTAAGGGTAACTTTCTTTTTCTAGCTTGGTTGCTTGTCGTGCTTGTGTGTTGCAGCACCGCGTGTGCAACTCAAAAAAAAAGCGTCAGTCGATCGTGCGCTTTAACGGCGCTAATGGCAACACCGTTGTAGAACCACTTCCACTGTTTGTGACACCGGAGAACCCGCCCCGCTACGCGAAAATGACGCAGCGTGAGCATATTACCCACCAGATCCAACTCGCGGAGCAGCTCCTGCAGAAAACCAAGGCAGCGGCGCATGCGTGATACGACAACACCAACCCCATCCTCATGTGAAGAAAATGAGAATCGTACTCCAGCTCATAACTGAAACTGACAACTTGAGCTCACTTATTTTTCGTCTACTTTCTCAGTGCAGCAAACTCTTGAAAGAGTTTTTTCGACTCAGCATTGCTCATGAGGTCGTCTCGCGTGGGCTTCCGTCCGTTCTTGGCCTCAAAATCCTCACGCCACTGCGTGAGAGCCTTCTCCACCCGGGCCAGCTTCTCAGCGCGAGTCTCCCGGACTACTTCGATCGGGATGCTGTCTAGCATTGGCTGGCAAAGAACGCTCATGACGTCGCGCTTGTCCACCGTTCCGTCGGCAAGCTTCGTCATCTACGCATCGAAGAAAAGAAAAAAACGTCAACTCACTGCAAGAGGTTCGTCGTCTGTGCTACGCATACACGACTTACCTTGACCAGCTTCTGCTCAGCTCCCGCACCGCCAAGCGGGATCAACAGCCCACCACCAGGCTTGAGATACTCCAAGAAGCTTTCCGCTTCCGCCTTGGTTTCCACCGCGACGCCAACATGAATGCAATCATACAGACCGTCAGACGGCAGACCAAGGTCCTTCTTCCCAGCACTGACGATGATCTCCGTCTGCTTGTCCGATGCCCCCTTGCCCAAACTGCGCTGCAAATTTTCTTTCGAGAACTCTACCAACTCCGGCACAATGTCAACACCCGTGACATAGCCCGTCGGCCCTACCAAGTGAGCCATCGCAGCTACGAGGATGCCCGAGCCGCAGCCTACGTCCACCGCCGTCATTCCCGGCTGCAGGTGTGGCTCCAGTAGCCCCAGCACCTGCGCGTGCTGCTGCGGAGTGGAGATCGTAGCCACCGTGCCGATCTTCAAGGGGCGGTTGGCGTATCGCTTGCTCGTGTCCCGGAACGCCGGCGCCACGAAGTCCCCGCGGTCCACACGCCTCAGCGCCGCCTCCAGTCGCGAGCCGGCATCCACCACATTCGTCCGGACCAAACTGTCCACCAACGCAGCGTGCGAGTCGCCCCCAATCTGGTGGCCGATGCTGGTGCTGACAAGGAGATCTTCCGAGATGCCACTCAACACGCTCAGAGCGCGGAACGTGGTGCCGGCGCGCGAGGAGCGCCACGACCGGAGCAGCAGTTGCGACATCGCCGATAGATTGATGACCAAAATCTGGGGCGGAGAGGGAAATAGTCCGAAAAGGATGGTATCAAACGGATGAAATAGTCCTCCTGTTACGATTGGTCAGATGGCTTCAACATGCTCCAGACTCTGGAGTCAAGGGCCTCTACTACTACTCTAGGGTTTACTGGTCAAGATGGGTTTCTACACGATGGGGACGGCCCAGGCGCCGTGGCTCTCCATGTTGTAAATGTTGACACCTCTCTCAGCGAGGAAGAAGCCGTGGTCGCCCCAGTTGGTGCCGTCCGAGTTGCGGACGATCCAGTACTTGACGCCCGTCTTGGCGTCGGTGCCCCAGCCTACGAGACTCACCACGTGGGTTGTACCGGGGTACTTGGTTGAGTCGCGGAGGATGTAGCCTCCCTTGAATTGGCGGTACTCTGGTGAGAGTGAGTACATGCTCACGACGATGGGGCCGCGGTGGTAGATCTCGTTCATCGCCTGCAGCTGGAACTCCTCGGGCGTCGTGAAGTTGAGCGTGCCGTACTCTGAGATCCGATACTTTACCGGGTCCTCCAGCACAAAGCACTCGCCCTTGAGGTTGCACGTGTGGCATTGCGTCGCAGCGCACTCCCCTCCTCCCATCCACGACGGATGCGACGCGATGTACGGGTTGCACGTCAAGTCGACGATGCCGTTTTCATGGATCCACTTGTGCGCGTATCGCGGGTCTCCGCCGTGGCACGAACCGAACGAGCGCATTCCACAGTCGAGTAAAACTTGCGGAGATAGCAGCATCTCCGTGTCCAGGCGACCAGTCTTCTTGAACCGCGCAATGCGGATTCGGTCTGACAAGGAGCTCACGGTGGCGAACGCCCAGCAGGACCCGCATGCGCGTGGGACCATTTGGTTCATGACGCTGGTGGTCAAGCTGATGCCCGTTCCGTTGTAGTCGCGCCAGTCCCAGTTTTCAGGGAGCTCGTCAAACGACGTGACTTCCGGCAGCGACGTCTTGACGTGCTCGGGATCGTCGCCGCCAAGGAACCAGCCGGCGCCCTTGTTGGTTTGAACGTCTGCTACGTCACCCTCGCCGTTTGCACTGCCGGTGGACGCACACGCCGCCATCAAGTCGAGCTGGTCTTGCACCGCGTGCATCGAGACCCCGTCGTGCGTGTAGTCGACCAGCTGCTTGGGTGCGAGCACCGCCGAGCTGACGAAGCTGCCCAATGCGATCCATCCGAGCACGGAGCCGATGGAGCGCAGCTTGAAGCGGTCGGTGCGGATGCCCTCCCAAGTTGACCGCAGCAGCGACGACGACGACGTTGAAGTCTGCTGCGAAGCGTTGAGGAGCGTGCTGGTACGGGTTTGCAGTAGAGGGAGCTCGCACTTGTCGGTGATCGCCATTGTGCTGGACGTGAGACCGCTGGAGGAAATCTTGTAGTGAGGTGCAAGCGAGCGGTGCCATGTTCTCGCTCTCTCTCTCTCTTTGGGCGAAGAGCTCCTCTCTTCTGGAAGGGCAGAGGGGATGGATACATTTTCGCGCCGCTACGTCTCCATTGTACGATCTGATTGGCTAATAAGCGATGACGCGGACCCTGAAGCCGTAACGGCCGTTGGGATAGTATGAGTGAGCAATCTTCTGCAGGTGTGAGCTCTTGCGCGGCAATTTGCCGGCAAATGGTCCCCAGAAGGACTGCCATGCCACACGCACTCGCTGCGAGTACTAAGCTGACCCACGCCCGCGAGTGGCTAGCGACGGAGATCGTTGAAAGCTGCCGCGTCCCAAAGCGCTGCGACGGCGTCCAATGGTCTGGAGCGGCAGACGCGAGTCACGTTACGCTGGACTGCGTTGCCTCCCGTGTTAACGCAAACTATCTACAAACTATCTAAATATATACCTTTTCGCTTCGTGAGCCAGGGACGAGTTTTGTCGACGTGCATCGGTGGTTGCAACTAGTACTAAATCCCCCCAACGATGACGTCGTCCTGCCCTGAAAGAACCGAGCAGGGGGCGTTTGCATCGGTATTTTCCTCGTGCACTATCTGAATTGTTGTTAAAAGCATGAATGTCGGTGTTGCAATGCACTACAATATTCAACATTCGTGGATTAAGACGCGGTGCGTTGCTGTGTACAAGAGAAAGCGATGGTTATCGTGCGGTCAGGCACGGTTCGTGCCTGACCTGGATTAACGATCGATTTGCTGCAGCCGGGAAACTCGAATCAAGTTGCGCAATGGGGCAGGAAGACCCCAAGACCGAAAGACTGAAAGAAGAAGAAAGCTGTATGCTACTTGTATAGCACTCGGGACGTTTGGCTCTACCAACCATTACAACACCCGTCCGCCGAAGCCTCTACACGATAGGTATGGCCCACGCACTTTTGTTTTCGATGTTGTAAGTGTTCGTGCCCCGCTCCACAAGAAAGAAGCCGCCGTCGCCCCAATGCGTGCCGATCGAGTTACGCACGATCCAGAATTTGATCCCGGTCTTGGCGTCGGAGCCCCATCCGACGATGCTCACGACATGGGTCGTGCCGGGATACTGTCCCCAGTCTCGCAGGATATATCCTCCTTTGTATTGCTTGAACTCCGGCGTCAGGAGTACATACTCGCAACAATCGGGCCACGGTGGTAAATTTCGTTCATCGCTTGGAGCTGGAACTCGTCTGACGTCGTGAAATTCAGCGTGCCGTACTCAGAGATGTAGTACTTCGTCGGGGTTTCCACCACGAAGCGGTCCCCATTCATAGTGCACGTGTGGCACTGCGTCGTGGCGCAGTCTCCACTGCCGATCCACGACGGGTGTGAGGCAATATACGGACTACACGTCAAATCCACGATACCGTTTTCGTAAATCCACTTGTGTGCGTACCGGGGATCCCCGCCACGGCAGGAACCGTAAGAGCGCATTCCACAATCAAGCAGCACTTGAGGCGATAGCAGGACTTCTGCCTCTAGCCGACCGGTCTTCTTGAATTTGGCGATGCGGATCCGATCCGACAGCGCGCTGATAGTTGCGAAGGCCCAGCAGGATCCGCAAGCGCGAGGAACCATTTGGTTCAACGCACTCGTCGTGAGACTGATGCCCGTGCCGTTGTAGTCACGCCAGTCCCAATTTTCGGGAGCGTCGTCAAACGAACGGATTTCTGGCAGTAACGTTAAAACGTGTTCGGGATCGATCCCGCCGAGATACCATCCGGCACCTTTGTTGGCTTGAATGTCCACTGTGGACACGTTCTTGTAGTCATGAAGATCGTTCTGGTTCATGGTCGCCGTGAGCAACATTGAGGCGATGGCAGCCCCTACTGCAATCCAAAAGAGCATGGAGCAGACGGAGTGCCGCAGAAAGTGGACAATCTGCTGTGCTGGTTGCGACAATGAAGTCAACGCTGATACTTCTCCTTCACCATTTGACATTTTCCATTTTACTGGTAGGAACTTGGAGATTTCTCGACTGATCGAGGTCAGGAATGCCCAAGCCATTGGTGCTTTATCATTATCATACAGATTGAATTCTTGGATCGGCGCTCCAACGCACTTTTTCAACACGGAGTTGCGCCAATGAGCACTTCTACTCGCGACAACGCACGATGATCGCATAACGCTTCTCGAGGTGACTTCAAGAGGCAGGGCAGAGGTTTCGCCCAGTTTGGTAATAACGCATACGGCGTGTCTGCGTGGGAAGTTGGTGATGCTCGAAGGATGGAAGTCAAAAGTGAACGAGTCGTGTGCTTATATTCGGTATTCAACCGCTTCGAAAAGAAAAGGAAATTTTGAAGCACAATCGGGAGCTGTGCACGAACGAAACTAGACCGTGACTAGTCCGAGACCGGGGCAAATATTTTGCTCCACTACCGCACCCGGAATCGGCTTCTTGGCGACGACGAAGAAGTACGGAACTGCCTGCTTGGTCTTGGGTGAAAGCATTGGGGTACAGTGGCGACCGAAATGCTCTCCAGCAGTTTTCAGCGACGCCTGCACCTCTAGCGTCCACTTGATCTCGCTACAAACTCCATGCAACGGGTCGTCCTCACCGTGCTTCATAACGCGCTTCCCCCACTCTTCGCTGTCGACAAAAGTCTGTCCTGGAATATCCGCCCAAAATTCACTTCCGGGGGCCGAGAGATAGTCGATAGTCTTCAGTAGTTCCACGATTCTCGAGCGCTCCAGGTACGGGATCAGTCCTTCCATGACCCAAAACGTTGGCATGGTCGGGTTGAATCCGTGCCCCATCAAGTTTGCTTCCAGTCCAGCCTCGGCCAAATTCGAGACGATGCAGTCCACATTCTGGGCGATGAGTGGCGCGTGCATCTCCATCATCACTTGGGCCTTGTGCTCGAAGACGTCACCACTTTGGTCGACTTCCAGAATGTGACAACCGCGGAGCGACTCCAAACGGTAGGCGCGAGCATCCAGACCGGCGCCAAGAATGACAATTTGGAGGATTCGCGGGTCGCGGTGAAGAAGTGCTTCGTCCAGATAACGCGTCCGGAACGCGATGATGTTTGGCAAAGTGGACGATAGCTCACTCGAAACATCTTTCATGAATTTCTCGATCTTGGGCTGCTGCTTGCGAGTAAGCGGCTCGGCGAAGGGATCGTTGATGATCGAGTCATTACGAGCACTCTCAACCGCTCGTAGGTACGCTGTCACAAAGCCCATGGACTCAGCGAAGGCGTCGTCCACTACGGGGGCGTCAACTTGGAATAACGGCGAAGATGAAGCAGGTTTCATTGCCACAGCGATGGTTCAGCCACTTGTTGTTCCCCCAGCGAGCAAAATCTGTTGTGAATCTCTTCAAGCCAACGAACAACGCAGTCGTGCACTTTCCCATAAATGTATGAATGATGGATGTGGATTTCTCGCCGTAATGGCTGATTAAATGTGTTACTTGGTGAACGGAAACTTACCAGTCCACACGTCCTTCAGCTGCGCTTCAGTTGGAACAGGTTTCTTGCCCGTAATGAACGCAATTGGGACGTTCTTGTCGGTGTCGATGCAAGTCAGCGGTGTCCACTTGCGCCCAAAGTGGGTCCCTTCATTCTCCAGTGAGGCCTGCATTGTCAGACCCCAAGGAATCTTACTCAGAACACCATGGAGAGGGTCATCCTCCGAGTATTTCATCGTGACGGACGCAGTCCCCGCAAAAGTGAACGTTGCCTGGCCAGCCATGTCAGCCCAGAGTTCACTGCCAGGAGCCGACACACCATCGATTGTGTCCAGCAACGTCAAAATACTCGAGCGTTCCAGGTACGGGAGGAGGCCTACCATGACCCAGAAAATGGGGGAACGCGGGTCGAATCCGTGGGCTAGCAACTTGCTGTCCCAGTCGTCCTCGGCGAGGTTCGCAGCGATGCAGTTAACTTTGTCTGCAATTGGTGGCGCGTCCTGCCTCTTCATCACCTCACTCAAGCGATCGAAAGCTTGGCAGCTTTGGTCAATTGCCAGAATGTGGCATCCACGCAGTGAATCCAAACGATACGCTCGCGTGTCCAGACCCGCACCGAGAATCACAATTTGGCGGATACTGGTATCGCGGTGTTCCAGTGCTTCATCCACATACCGGGAGCGAATGGCGATCAAGTCTCCCCATGAACTACCAGCTTTTGACGTCGTTCGCAGATTTGTTTCCATCTCTGCGCCGTCCTGCTGCGTCAGAAGACCCGCGAAAGGATCGTTAACGATACGATCAGCCCGTGAACTCTCAATGGCACGCAAATACGCCGCTCCAAACCCGGTAAACTCCGCTAGGACGTCGTCCACGCGTCTGGCTTGCATTTTAACGGATCTGCACTTGCGGCTTCAAGTTGCGTGTGGGCGCTATGAGATAAGGCGAGAAAGAAAAGAACTCAACGGCGACACGAACTTCACACACACCCGTCGCAAGAGGAAGCATCCAGCGCTGGGATTTCACTAGACACAGATGAATTAACACCAAAGAAAGCATGGTTGACGAGGAGTTTACGCTAATGTACCAGCACCTTGGCAACTTGCGCGAGGCCTGCAAGCTAAGCGGAGTTGCTCTTCCTGAGGTAGATTTGCGTGATGGCACGATAGCACACGCGTGTAGTTCTCTAACTTTTTACGTATTTCTTCTCGTGTTGGCTGTAGAATGTCTACGATGTTTCTGCCGAGATTTCAACGGCTCTATCAGTATCTGATGGCAACGAGGTCAGCAATGTCTTGCTCGGGCGTGGTAGAGGCTACCTAATATCTAACATGACCGTGTCTTGGTTCTCTCTCTTAGGAAGCCATGAAGCTGCTGGCCGAAAAGTTCAAACGGGGGACCAAGCGAGAGCATTCCGCGTTAGTGCTAACTACCGGTGCGAAGCGAAGCCCTGGGACCGAATTCGCTCACATCTATGGCAATGACGACGTTAAAAAGGAGACACCAATGGACTTGGAGGGAGAAGAGGAAGAAGATGGAGAGGAACCGCCCCAAAAGTTGTATCGCTTGGCGGAAGGTGTTCGCAACAAACCTGCGGTTGTCGCTTCGAATCAAACGATTGTGAACGCGTTCGCAGACTACGGCGAGCAGCAGCTTCACCGAGGACACACGGGTAAAGGCGTCACCCACCTGCGAGCAGCGCGCGCAATTCGTGACTACCCGCACGCCATAACTTGTGGCAAGGAAGCGCGAGCTGTTCACCTAGTTGGGCCGAAGATGGCCACTCAAATCGAGCAGATCTTGCTCTCGGGCAAGCTGGAAGACAAAACTCCGTGGTTGAACGTAAGCTCCCAAGACGAGGAGAAGCACAAACCGCCAAGATTGGTGCTCGAGGTGCGCAACGCCAAGGCAAAACGTCAAGAGAACCAAAAGTTAGTCGACGAACTTGCGAATTTTGGGGAGCATGAGCTCTACTTCCGCAGCGGTAGCAAGGGCACGACACACCTTCGCGCTGCTCAAGCGCTGCAACGGACCGATACAATTGTCATGTCCGGAGATGAGGCTCGTCGTGTGGTCCCGCTAGTGGGGCCGGCCATCGCTGACAAAATTGATCAGATTCTCAAGCATGGGCGCATTGTTCACGATGTCCCAAGCTCAAGTGCTGGCATTCGCGTTGCCCCGATTGTGACGGATCTCCGGGTGAATCCTGCAGCGCGATCTGCAAACCAGCCCATTGTTGATGCGCTGCTCGACTATGGCGACAGCCACCTGCATTCGGGACATCGAGGCAGAGGAATTACCCACTTGCGCGCAGCGAAAGCCATTCGCGATGCAGACGTAGAGGTGACGTCGGGTGAGCAGGCTATGGAGGCGATCAAGCAAGTTGGAGCTCAAGTGGGCGCGAAAATTGAACTCTTTTTGAAGAATGACCACATTGACAGCGATCAAGACGACGACGACGAGCAGGGCGAGGAAGGGAGCGAGTTTGGCGTCCGCGAGCCGTTCGATACGCCTCCGATCGTGCACGAAGTCCGCAGTAAGCCAGCTCAACTCGAGGGGAACCAGGGACTTGTGGACGCGCTCTCAGCGCATGGAGAAATGCAGCTGGCCAAGTGGCACACGGCGCGAGGAACGGCGTTCATGCGTGCTGCGCGTCGCCTTCGTGATGCGGTCGTGTTGGTGACAAGTGGCAGTGTGGCGAAAGCATTCGGCGGCATCGGAGACAAAGTGGTGACCTTCATCGACACGATGGTGATGTTCAAGTCGTCGAGCGACGATGGTGCGAAGGCCACCGAAACAAGCGAAAAGTAGGGACGCCGGTGTCTTGCTTGACCTTTCTGTTTGCAATAGTTTTGTAGTTTGCAGCATTTTCCAGTGATACTCAGGAGACTTTCAAGTCAAAGAACAAGGTGACGAATGCGACGCAATTGAAGGCGACAGACTCAAGGCAGTTGGAAACCCACGTCTCATTTTTTTCTCGTGGTACGATTTTCTTGGGCAATTTCTTCTGTGTATGGTATTCATGTTGGTGAATCCCCCTTGTCTCGCTTGAAGCTTTGGCTAACGGTGACATCTTTGGTGCCTACGTCTCACACTCCAGTACAAAAGCCGTTCTCGGGATTCTCGGGACATCGTCTCATTCTCCTTTTTTTGCGGAAACAACCAACGCACAAGTAGAAAGCGAAAGCATTTGGTGAAGTGACCATGACCGATGCAAAGACAGCCGACTCGGTCTACACGCAAATCGGGAAGATGCACGAAATGGCTAAGGGCAAGAACGTCGATATCCCAGAGGTAAAGCTTATGGTCAAATTCCTTCATGTGTGGACGTAAACCAACTCATTGTTGTTGCGTTAGAACCCCTACGCGGCCACACAGGAGTTCGCCACAGCCCTTTTGGCGTCGAACGGAGACGAACAGGTAAAAATTGATGTCGTCACGTCCACTCGTGCTACCAAGGATACCATGGCTTAACTAATGTTTGTGTTGCTTCGCAGGCTGCCATGAAGAAGGTGACGGCAAAGTTTGGCCGCAACAAACGATCCCTCCCGCCGGAATCGAACCAGAGCCACAAGAAGAGCAAGCGTGGGGGTGAAAATGGTGGCGACGAGAACGAGCCGGCCTCCGCAGGGTACGCGTACGCAGCCGTGTCCGGCGAGGAAGAAGAGGAGTCGATGGCCCCGCACAAGACTATCCGTCTCGTGGAGGAAGTTCGCGAAAAGAAAGCTGCAAACCGTGCGAACCAGAAGATCGTGGATGCGTTCGCCACGTACGGTGAGGAGCAACTCGACCACGGACACACGGGCAAGGGGGTCTCGCATCTTCGCGCCGCTATCCACATTCGCGACCATCCGGATGCCATCACGTCGGCGCAGGATGCACGAGCTGTCCCGATGGTGGGCAGCAAGATTGCTTCCCAGATCGAGCAAGTGCTGGCGACCGGAAAGCTGAAAGACGCGACCGGCGATCAAAACGTGAGCGAGAAGGTGGACAACCACCAGCGACCCGAGCTGGTGCTGGAGATCTGCAAGTCTCAAGCCAAGTGCCCCGAGAACCAGCCGCTTGTGGACGAGTTGACCAAGTTTGGAGAGCATGAACTCTACTTTGGCAGCTCTGGCAAGGGCACGAGCCACCTCCGAGCAGCGCGCGAGATTCAACTCACAGAACACGTGATCAAGTCGGGTTCGACCGCGCGGACCAGCGTGTCACTTGTCGGTGACGTGATCGCGGACAAGATTGACCAGATCTTGCAGCACGGACGCATCGTGAAGGACATGGGCGAGACCGCGGGGTCTCGAAGCTACTCGCGTGGCAGTGGTGGTGGCTATACGCTTGCTCCAATTGTCCAGGACCTGCGCGAGAAGCCTGCCAAGTGTCCCGAGAACCAGTCGATCGTCGATGCGTTGGTCGACTACGGCGATAGCCACTTGTACTCTGGCCACCGGGGCAAGGGCATCTCGCACTTGCGAGCAGCGCAAGGCATCCGGGACTCGGACTCGGTGGTGACGTCGGGGAAGCAAGCGAGCCAGGTGATCGGGATGGTTGGACAACGTATTGCTGCCAAGATCGACCAGATCATCGATCAAGGGCACGCCGACAGTGACGAAGACTACGAGTACGACGCCGAGGTGGAGCAACAAGAGGAGGCGAGTGAATACGGCGAGCGTGAGCGCGACTCGGTGGTGCCCCCTATCGTGCAGGACGTTGTCAGTAAGCGAGCTCAAGTCAAGAAGAACCAGATTTTGGTGGATGCCCTAGTCGAGTACGGCGAAGAGGAGCTGTACAAGCGCCACACGGGACGAGGCACTGCGTTCCTTCGAGCCGCACGCCGACTGCGGGATGCTGACGTGGCGGTGAGCAGCGGCCAGGAAGCGAAAAAGCTGGGGCGCATTGGGGACAAGGTGGCCCAGTACCTTGACACGATGTTGGCCAAGTAGTTCGAACGTGGTCGGGTAGTTTGGTATCGGCGAAGCACTGCTGAGTTTTACGTTTCCGTCACCAGCACCGGAGGAGTGAAGGCGAACACTAGCAATTACGAGGCGTGCTGCGGTGACTGCATCTTGATGGACATCATATATTCCCGCTTTGTTTTTTTTTAGTCGGAAGCAACTTGGCACTCATGAGGAATGACAGCCTAGCCACGCCTCGTACTGGGGGTTGCACACTGGTCCAATGTGCCGCTTAATCTGCTGGCGTCGCAATTCGATAGTGCTAGGGTCTCCATTACACGATATAGGCAAGTACCGGTCACTGTAGCATATCCCCGAGCTCAAACTTGGCGAATTCGGTCTGTCTGGGGCGGGTTCCACTTGACACTCACGATACAGAACACCTGCACACTGCTGCATACTCTGTTCGAGAGCTGCCTCGAGTTCGGCATCGGAAGGCATAGCTGGAAAGTGTGGCGTACCGTGATCGGGTGGACATCCCCCGGGACCAGTCTGGTTGCCATTAGGTCCTGAGTGCTCCACGCATATAGTCGAGTTGAAAGTCTGGAAGAGTTCAAGCGTCCCTGTGGTGGCTGTAAGCCCTGGTGACAAGCAAACAAGCGCTTCATTTGGCTGTCTGCAAGTGCTGCTGCTTAGATCACAGTCACTCTGCAAGAAACCATCACAGCAAAGACGACACATGTCAATCACGAGGGTTTTCAGTGTCCGGCGAGCTCGCGTAAGATCGGGGAAAGTCTCGAGCCTTGGCATCATCACGACAAGCAAGATTTCGAGGCGAGTCAGCTGTGCGAAGTCCGCAGGTAATGTGTCCAATGCTTCTAGGTTTGCCATCGTAATGGATCTGAGGTTGGTGAGACCAGCAACGTCGGGCAATCTGGATAGGTTCACGTGCTCGCCCAAGTGCACAAACGTGAGCTTCTTCATGTTGCTGAATAGCCCTTGGGGTAAAGATGAAAGACTCGTCTCCCGCGCCTTGCCCTCGACATGCAAGAATTCAAGGTCCGTGAACTCGGAGGCCCAATGCGGCAATGTGGTCGTATGCGTGAATACCAAAGCTCTGGAATGAGCAGAACGAAAGGTTAGTTACTTTTCAAGTTGCAGTCACTCTTTCACGCTAATGTCAACGTACAAGTGCTTTAGACGAGAACATCGGCGTAAAGTGTCAGGTAGTTCAGGCAGTCGTCGGTTTATTACCTGTAGGATCTCCAGATCACCCGCCGCCGCGAGCTTAGATACAACTGCAGTGGCATCCAGCGGGTCCTTCCAGGTTGAAAAGTTTGCCGGCGATACGTCAACATCGATTAGTACTCGGCACGGGCAGTTCCAACTCTCTGACTCGTTTGTCTTGGTGTTGGAAATCCACCAACGGTATGCGTGCATTGTGCACATTGGGAACTCTCGGCACACATTGCGCGAACGATGTACACTCCCTGAAACGAAGATGACAGTACCCAGAGCAATCGCCACGAGCAGCAGTGCAAGGGGATGTTTTCGTGGATAGATGCTGCTCTTCACTTTCAGTTCCGCAGCTGGGGGTCCTTGAGCTCGGAGAAACCTTATCAGGCGTCGAAGACTGATGAGCAGCGCGACGTTATTCCCAATGCGAGCGATGCAGGCACCAACCGACTGAAAGCGCAGACCTTCGAGACTTTTAAAGACTTTAGCAATCTGCTCTGGATCTGCGTGCACCCTCGCCGCATTTTGGAACGACGAGCGAGGAAACAGATCCGCAGTAAGACGCTGGCTTGAGCGGTCATATTCGAAGGTGGTGAGGCAATAGCTAAGAACAAGCACGGGAAAGCCAACCGCTACCAGAAAATCCGAGCTGTACAGAACAACGAGTTTAGTTTTGGTACTTCCACTCCTCTGGTGCGATCACACACTGTACGTACATTGAATCCACAACAGCTTCGCTCATTTGAGATGGTGGAGAGGGTGAGTGCATGAGCGCTACGACCGCAAAGGCATTCCACACGACTATCAAGGTGCACGCTACAACGAGAGGTAGTGGGAAGCCCCCCTCAAGTGTTTGGTACAGCATGAAGAGTTGTAGCATTAAGTCTACAACTTTCATCCAGAGACACTGGTCATTCCAGAGTCAGTAAAAAACGAGTGTACAGCGTGAAAAGTGTTGAGCAAATACTCACCACTATCTTTCGGGCATCGCTGCACTTGCTCAGACTCGGTAATCTGGATGCTTGTGTCTCAGGTTGCTCGGGATGGATCGAAGCTAATGGATTTACAGAACGTTTGCTTCCACTGCAAAGTTGGCGGAGATCTGGCGAGGAAAAGACTTGGAAATCCACTGATAGCTTGCTAACGGAAGGAATGCCAGTCGAAATTCGCTGTCTTTGCCAGGCAAGAAGCATGACGCCAATGTAGATGTACCCCAGCACCACAATTGCTAGTCCAGCTAGGCTAAGTGCTCGAAGTGAAGGCGTAGGCTCCACTAACATCCAGAATGAACCGTTGTCGAGCTCCTGGGTCCGCATAACGTAATTGATTGCCTCGTTGGGCGCTACAGTCAGCAGCATCAACCAGCACGTCCAGCTTAAGCACACGACCAGCACCACCAGTAAAACGATGAAAAATGCTCGCGACTGGTGCCACTGAACTCGCTCTTGTCTGCCTTTGCTTAGCCGTCTCCACTTTCGGCGATGCGAAGGTCCACAAGTGTCATCGTCCAGGTGCAGAGCTTTGTCACGCACACTGCTGGTAGTCCTGGGTGTGGTACTTGGCCGTGTAGGCAGAACCCGCTGCTCCACTTGGTGACGAATCGAGTTCTTCGGAGGTGATGGCGCCATCAGCGATCAAAAATGGTCTTGCTCCGTGCTTGGACGAAGGAATTCTTGTCTGTCTAACGGGACCACCTTTGGAGTATTTGTGTCGACGCTAAGAAAAGAGAACGGCAACACATTTCATTATTTCGCGTGCCCCCGTGGAGCAGTTAAAAGATGAAATTGGAGCGCAAACTAAGGATGGCGCTCGATATATATGGGGAGAGGGGGGGTCTTACAACAGTGTTGCGGTGTGGCTATACCGTGGGTTCCACAGTCTCGGCGGGCGTCGACACGGGACTCGCAGCCTGCTGTGAAGCCAAGAGCTGGGCCTTGGCCTTCTCCTCGAACGCCGATCGGTTCTGCTCCTTGCTCACGGGCGATCCAGTTGTGCTGGACTTGATGGGGGTTCGGCTTGCCTTGATACTGGCAGCAGCGTTAGTAGCTGCCCCTCCCTCCGTGGTCACCCCATTGTTTTCCTTACCGGTCGTGCCCTGCGGCTTTGCCTTCTTCGCCGACGCCGGACGGGGCTTGCAAGCCGCTGCAGCCATTCTCGACTTGGCAGGAGACGCTGTGCGCGCTCCACGGTCCAAGATCTGCGAGCCCTTGGGTGCAAAGCTGGATTCGACGGTCAAGGGCGGCAACGGGCCAGTGTACGGCGTGTAGCTAACGTGAGGGCGCGACGCCTTGTCCGTCATCGCGGGAGTCCTGGGCGCCGGCTCCGACGCACGTGGGACCTTAGCAGGCGTGCGCTTGGGATGCAGCGGCTTGCGGACGGGCGGAGGCGTCGGCGTCGCCTTGGCCTGGTCCCTAGCGAGGGCAGCTGTACGACTG
Source organism: Phytophthora pluvialis (assembly GCA_001314425.1). Lineage (NCBI taxonomy): Eukaryota > Oomycota > Peronosporomycetes > Peronosporales > Peronosporaceae > Phytophthora > Phytophthora pluvialis. The sequence continues at coordinate 25,850 of LGTU01000013.1, read as the reverse complement.
GCGGAAGACGCTGTCGGTCTGGCAAAGGAGAAGTCCCTCGTCTTGGTCGGAGCCTTCTTCGTGCCCGGCGTCTTCATCAAAGCTGAGGCCCGAGCCTTCTTGTTCTTCTCGTGCTCCGAGATGGAAGCGTCCCCCGCCGCGTTGCGCGCGTGGAGGGCGTCGAACTTCCTCTTGGTGGCTGACGTGGAGGCCGACAGCGTCTTCTTGGCCACGGGTGTCGAAGCCTTTGCAGGCGACTGCACTTCCTCCTCCTGCGTCTTCTCGTCTTCTTCTTCCTGAAGCTTCTCTTCCTTGTGCTCGTGCTCCTCGTCCTTGGTGGCCATGGCTTCCTCCCCCGTCTCGGTGTCTTGCGTCTGGTTCTCCACCGACGGGGGCGTGGGGGGAGACGACGTCTGCTCCTGCTCCTCGTGCATCTCATGCGTCTCCTGCTTCTGCGGCGTGGTCGACATGGGCTTGACGCTCTCTCTAACGTGCACGAAGCCTTCGGCTTGAAGGTTGCTGATAGAAGAATGGACCACCACGTTGCCAAGATGGCGCGCGCGCAAAATTCAAACGACTTTAGGTTGCGCTAAAAACTTCAGTTGCGTATGTTGTTGCACACACCAGTTTCGTCCGGTCTATGTGACTGCTCCAAGTCACTAGTTGTCATTAGTTGCAGGTGTTGCAGTTTGATACTAACTTGAAGTCGAGTCCTGGTCATCGTAGCACACCTGCCAGCTTGTCTTGCTGCGCAGAGCTCAGCTTGGACGCGGCGCTCGATACTGCGGCGGGTCCTAGCGTCCGCCGGAGCTGCCGCAGTAGCCTCGAGTTTGCGTCTCTCACGCCGCTCTTGGCTTCCTTCAGCAGGTCCAGCGCCAAGGGCAGTACGTGACGACTGAGCACGTAGCTGCTCTTGTCGTCGACGCTCTGCGCTACCAGCTGCGTGAGCGTGTCGAGCAGCACTGGGACCACGCGCGAGTTGGCGCTGCGAGCTTGGGCCGCGAGCTGCTGGCACAGCGGGCGGCTGTCCGTGTGCGCGCAAAGCTGCTGCACCACGGACTGGGCCAGAGACGCCGTCCGGGCGTTGGCGAGGTTCTTGGTGATCGCAGGCACGAAGTTGGGCATCACCTGCTCCATCCCACTGCCCATGGCGGGGACGATCTTCTCCATGCATTCCAGCGCAAGGACGTTTACCTTGGCGTTGCCGTCGTCTAGACGCTTGATGAGCTGGTCGAACAGATTCAGCATCTGGCCGCTGTCGGTGAGAGCCGATGCACAGCCACAGATAAAGTCCGTCGTCTCGGTAAGCGCGTCAAAGCGGTCCTTCCAGTTGCTACTGCCCAGCTTCGTCTCGAGCCGAAGCATTTCGCCAGGGTTGATCTTCGATCGACTTCCGCTGCTCGATAGAGGCGACGACGTCCGAATTGAAGGTTGTTTCGTAGTCTTCTTCGCTCTGGGGGGAACTGCGGGTGGCTCCCGTTTCTTGATGGGGGCAAGAGGCGATGAAGAGCGATCCGATGCGACATCAGATACGCTGCGAGGTGTGGGGATCACCGGGGGGGCATACGCGACCTTGCCACTTAGAACACCGTCGACTTTCGCCTGTGCCGATACAGACAAAAACCTCTTGATCCGCTCGCCAGACACGCGCTGCGTGTAGTGCAAGTACACGACAGACTGCTTTGCGACGTCGCGCACCTCGTTGTTCGAGTCTTCAAGGCAGCGGCCGACCAGTTGAAGGATTGAAGGCAGGTCCTTGCTTGCTTGGATGTTGTCAGCCTGGCAAGCGATGACTGCGTGGATGCCACGCGCCACTTCTCGGCGGATCGGAGCAGCCTTGCTGCTCACCAGGGACCCCAACGCAGCAACGACGCGAGAAGTGGAGCACTTGAGGATGACCGCGTGTAGCGAAGATGCTGCGGACTCGCACACAAAAGCGTTCGAGTCCGTACAGCGCTTCAGCAAGACTGGAATGATATTTTCCACCTCCGAGTCCATCGTCCGACTGAAAGCTGCGCACATGGACTCCAGTGCCAAAAGCGCATTCTTGGAGACTGATGAACGCAAGTTCGGGATCTGCTTCAGAATCTCAGACACGATCGCGTGCACCTTGCCAGTGTCCATCAGGCCTGCGTGATGCGTCGCAAGTCGCCGAACTGTGCTCAGCGCGTCGAAGTTGGCCTCCCAGTCATCACTTCGAAGCTGAGAGAGAGCTTTGCTCAAATCCTGTTTCGGATTCAGCAGTGGCGCGATCTCGTGCACCTCCAAGTATCGCGGTTCCTGCTTGCCAGAAGGTCGTGCTTTCGTGTCAAGGTCATCCACTGCACCTTTGGCCTTTGCTGGCTTCTTCCTCGACGTCGGGGTGTTATTTTCACGTGCTCGCACCCGCTCGGTTGTAGGACTTCCAGGACTAGCTTGGGCATCTTGTTTCGCCTTCGCCTCCAGCCGTTTTCGAGTTGCTAAGGACACCACACGCTCCCCATTATTTGTCCGTGTCGATCGAGTGTCATTGTTGTCAAACTCTCTGGGGCTCTCTTGATCCACAAAGTTTAGGTCAATATGAGGAGGATCGCCTGCTGTGGCCATCGGACGAATAGGACGTTCAAGGGGCGAAGCCTGTGCTGGAGACAAACTTCCTGCATCATTTCCCAGCTCTCTCTGTCTCCCGATAAACTTGGACTTTAGAGGGCGATCTTCGTAGTTCCGTGCATCACTTTGCAGGCTTTGTAGCTGCTGAGGGCTCAGCTCGGTCGGCTGCCGGGGTGAAGATGTGAATGCTTCTGGTGTTGGTAAGGCAACCGCCATCCTGTTCGGGTGGACGCGTTTTTCTCTCGGGGACTGGTGAAAAGTTTCCTCCTTGCTTTGAATTGGAGCATCGGTATCGTCGGCAGCGTTGTTAGTGGATTGTTCCGGTGAACTTTTCGATCGTGGCAGCTTTGGGTCTGTCGTGTGATCATGTCCTCGCGCGGTCTTCGCTGTTGTAAGCACTTCTTCTTGACTGTTGGGGCGCCGTACTCGGTTGATACGAGGTTGGCGGAGTTGGTCCATTTTCTTTCTCAAAGCACAAAGCTTATCGTTGATATCGACAGTCGTGGGACCTTCTTCGCTGATCGTTGTCCTACAACTAGCATCACCACCATCGATGCCAGTCTCTTCTTGATCAAAGTACGGGCGATCACTGCGACTTCCTCCGGTTATCACTTTACTCTTCACAAGGCTGGCTGGTTCGTTCGTTAGAGTATCATGTCGGTGATTTCCAGAGGACTTCAGGCCATTGTTTGCCACCATCATCCTCAGCTCCGAGACTCCATCAAGGGATTGCTCTACACTTGAAGAAAGTCGACCCGATCGGCTTGTGCTTCCGTTTCTAGCAGTGACCGTTGCCTTTATTCGCAGCGTGCAGTTAGATCGAAGTTCCGGGACTTGCTTTCGCCGCAATCTCGCCCTCAATGCTGCCCAATCCACACGCTCGGAGACATATTCATCGTCAATAAAGGTCTCCAGCAATGCATAAATATTGCAGCAGCATACCATTGCGAGCACGGCAGTCACTTCGAAAGCTACATCACGGACGCGTGCGCTCGTGTCACCGAGCAAGCGTCCGAGCGTCTGCACGACAAATTCGTTCGGTGCGTAATTTGCTGAGAGAAGACCCCCACGGTCCGCGATCAGAAGAAGCACCAGCCAAACTTTCGCCGTTTCCTCTCGAACTTGAGAACGGCGATGCCGAAGTGAAGTCGATGCTAGAACTTGCTCGATTAAGGACACGCTAACGCACCCGCTTTCAAAGACTTGCCCTAGCAGGGTATACACGAAACTCTCCATTTCATCGTCATCTCCAGCAAAGTTAGCTGCAGTTTCAATCATGGGGGCTAGCATCTTTGTCATGTAGAAGGCTGCATCCTTTTGGCCTCTGCTCCTAGAGTGCCGGTCGTCAGACTCCTTGTTCTCGTCATCGTCTTCACTCTGTGTGTCATTAGTATCAAGCTGTCGCAGGGGGCTCAGCTTGCGGAATAGTATCTGAGTGATCTGAAGTGCTCGTTTCACGAGATGAACGTCGACGTCTTGTGTAAGACGAACCAAAATGTCGAATAGCTCCTCCAGCTCGTCCATACGTTTAGCCCGCTCATCAGCTGTAAGTCCACAGAGTGCAGCTTCATCCACCTCCTTGCAGGCTGCGTAGAGCTTTTCTACGGCTGCCGCCCGCTTCTTCCAGTCTGCATTCGAGTTGCTCGTGTTGGTCGTTAGTGTCGTCACGATACTAGCTTTCAAGAAGCCAAAGCGTAGATCAGCAGTCAAATCCAGGGGGTGAACTTTCGAAGGAGAAAGTCGTGATGTGGTATCGTTACTCAGTTCCTCGCGCGCGTTACTGGACGATGATGTAGCAGAAGTCGGTCGTGGTGACTGTGGCGGTGAAGCGGGTGGCGATGCAGAGGCCGTGCATACCTGCAAGAAGTCTGTGATCGGCTCTTGGTGCTCCTTCAGCGTTTGCTTGTCTTCGCTGCTTAGAAACGTCATCACGTCGGTGGAGAAGCGACTGCCCCAGTACGACTCAAGTTTGGCGATAGCTTCCTCGGCAGCTACGACCACTTTTTCGTTCGCGTCTTCCAACGCTGGTATGATTGCTTGCACCAGGGCGACGATAAGTGCCTTGTCCCCTCGACCAATCGCACTTCTGGTCATTGTGCGCTTCAGGAATCGCTCGTCCAGTAGTCGCATCAACACGATGAGCGTGGCTTCACGCACCGATCCATGACCACTTCCTAGACCGATATTGACGAGCAGATCCGCGACAGCTTGCAGATCGTTTGTGACGTTCGTGTACTTCCGAAATACCTGAAACATCTCTTCATGGAGTGAATCCGATTCCCCGTCACTATCCCCGTCTTGCTCATGGTTCTTGCGCTTCTTCGGTAGGATTGGGATCAAGTGCGGCAGGATGGACGTCAGGATTTGGTCTACGCTATCTCCGAGCGAGATCATCACATCTCCTAGCAACCTCAACGCTTCAACAGCCACATTAAGATCCGCTTCGCCAACAATACGCCGACGAACGCATTGCAGAAAGCGTCGCGTATTGCGAACGGGGAAGTGAGAGGTTTCCACTGCTGCAATTTTCCGAAGCTTCTGCAACGTTTTCCATCGTACGTTGTTGTCGTCGTCCTCTAATTGATAGACGAGGGTGTCCACGCTGGTCTCCATGGGGTTGTATAAACGCAAGCGAGTGATGATATACCTTAGCTTCGGCAGTGTCAGGAAAGCACAGCGAGCTCCAACCAGTATGTCGTTGGCTTAGCATTGGTTTGCCGTTCAGCGAGTAGCTGTCGTCAATCCCATGGGCCTGTGAGCACTTCAATATCCGTTTTGAAACAACACTCCGTTGACTAGGAATGCAAAAATAAAGCTGTAACGAGCGCCAACGCCACCAACGCCACCTGGGTCTATTTTCTTCATCTATTTGAAAACACATTCGACACTGCAATCGAAACGTAAGACAAGCCAACAACAGACACGCACAGTCGGCAACGCTTGCCCAAGGCAGCAGCGTTGCCGACTGTGCGTGTAGGCGAAAACGGGCAACCACTTACTATTACTCTCGACCCTCCGTTTTGTTCTTCGGTCTGGTTCTTCTTGTCATTATGCTTCGTAAGGCCACAAGAACGAACGTACGCGCTCATACAACCAATACGGGCTGGCTTGCACTAGGCTCCTCTTCTCTTCGAGGAGTCAGTCGTCTCTATAGACAGTTCACCATTTGACTTGGTAGTTCATTGTGGTCCACACGCCATTTCGTTCTTGCCTCCTTTCCTCACATTGTACATACTCAAACTAGCCGACAATCACCAACTGCGAACACCGGCCGTTTGTTCGTTCACCACTTCTCCCGATTCCATCTTCATGCGCGCAAGCCGAAAACGGAGCAGGGAGAGGCTCGTCCCATCGCGGTCGAACAGAGCAGAAGACTTCTTTCATCTCCGGTTGTTACGATCCGCGAACAATTTGATTTCCTCAAAAATACGGGCTGCACATTTCAACACAGCAGATCGCATCAGCCTCACGCAGTTATAGCCGCCTAAGTATCAAATTGCAATTCAACATACCTTTCAAAGCCTCCTTGTTCAGGGGGACGTTTTCGAACTCCATACCAAACGGGTTGGATTCTACAGTCTCGGACTGAGACCTCCGTACTGACTCGAGGAACGGATGCGCAAGCGCTTTGTCGACCTAATACACAAAGAAATCGGTCAGATATACCCCAAGAAAAATGCCGAGTTTGACTGCAAGAGGGACGCTTACCGAAATTCGGCACTCGGGGTTAAATGACAGCATTTGCTTGAGCAAGTCAAGCGAATCAGCAGGGGCGCCCGGGTACATCTAGCGGGGAAGTAAAACAAAGTAGAGGGTCAGTATAAGTTTTTTTGGTACAAACTCCACTTCATCATACCTCGCGAAGGTCCCTGGGATCCTTCTTAGGCAGCTTCCGCAAGTATTGCTTGACTTCGCCCAAGCTGCCAATGTCATCTTCGCCAGGCGTGCCAATCACGTTAAAAATCACGTTGAGCTGGTCCAGCTTGTCCGAGTACGTCGTGGGACGGTCTGCGCTAAGAGGGAAGCACGAGCGGCCAGGGAAAAGGGGCACACGCTCCTGGTACCGCGGGCAGCTCTCAACTTGCATGCTCAGCAGCTCGGCAAAAATGCATCCCACGCTCCACATATCGACAGAGAAATCGTAATCCTGAAGGAGAATGAGCTCCGGAGCCCGGTACCATCGCGTGACAACGTGCTTCGTCAACTGCCGCCGCATCTTCGGGAATTCGCCGGACGATGAAGGCGTAGAGGAAGCGCTTCCAGGGGACGGCGCCGATGTGGTTCCTCCGTCAGACGTGGTGGGCGACTTGGAGTCCTTCGGTGAGTACAAGTGCTTGCTCAGCTCTTCCATCGACATGTCGCTCTCCATGACACGAGAGAGCCCGAAGTCGCAAATCTGGAATTATGAAAATCATGCAGTCGAAAAATTAGAGACCGTTGAGCAAAGTGTCCCGGTTGTGGCCACTTACCATAAGGGTGCAGTCTTCGTTCAGCAGGATGTTGGCGGGCTTCATATCACGGTGGATCACGTTGGCCGAGTGAATGTACTTCAGCCCGCACAAAAGCTGGTACAGGAAGACCTGGATGTGGCGGATGGTCAAGTACTGCGGGCTCATAATGAGCTTGTGCAGGTCCGTGTCGACGAAATCGAACACCAGGTACAGATCCGTAAAGGTATCGTAGTTGTCTGGCGGGATCACATCGATCAAGTTGATCACTTGCGAGTGGCTGCAAGTGGACGGACATACAGAAACCACCGGTCAGCACACTTGTGCTCACTAACAAAAAGTACAGTTAGTGGCTTGAAAGCCTCTACAAACCTCAGACGGCGCAAGATGTAGATCTCGCGGTACAGCCGCTTGCAATCGATCTCCTGGTCAAAGACGTTGATGATCTTCTTGATGGCCACCTTCTTCTGGCGTTCGTTGTCGAAGGCCTCGGCCACCTGCAGAATAGAACGGACCAAGAGAAGAACAAAAGGTTGAAGATCTCATATCAGAACCCCAAACACAGACCACAAGAGGACTCGTGAGAGGCTGTTCGTACCTGTCCGTACGATCCCTTGCCGAGCAGCCGCACGAGCGTGTAGCGGCTGCCGACGTCCCAGTTGGCAAAGTTTCGGAGGTTGAGCGGCGCCGCGCGGGGCACGGGCGACGGCGTGGGCGCGTGCGACGAGTGGCCGCTAGCAGCGTCAGCCGTCTGGTTCTTGTCGTCCGCGGGCGTGGATGCTTGCTGCCCCGTAGCGCTGTTGGACGGGAAGCCGTCGCTGGGCGTGGAGGAGAAGCCGTCAGGTGTGTGGCTGAAGCCGTTGCGGTTGACGAAGGCGGGCGTGGCCGGCATCTGATCCACGGGCCCGTGCGGCGTGGGGGCGCTGAACATGGCGCGCTGGTGGTCGATGCACTGCTCGGACGTGTGGATGGAGCCCTGTGGCGTGAGCACGGGCGGCGTCACGCCGTTGGACACGCTGGCGCCCGCGGCTGCGGCCGGCCGCGACAGCTTGTGGCCGCGCTTGAGGCCGGACGGCGGCGTGGTGGCCGTCATCTTGCGCTTGCGGTTGCCCGCGTCGGTCACGTCCTTGGGGGTGGCGGTCTCCATGGACGAGTGCGCGGGAAGGAGTGAAGGTCTCTCGAGTAAGGGGGAAAGGGAGGGGGGGGGGGCTTTTGGGCGGATATGCGCGGCGGTGCGGGCGTTCTTCGCGTGAGTCAACGCGCTTTGTCCGGATATCACTCGCGCACTCCTTTCCTTTTTGCGTTGTGGTCACTCTGCTCGCGGGTTCGGGGCAGCTCGCTGTTTGGCCTCGCTCTCTCACTCATGGCTGGGCCAGGGGGAAAACTCAGGCGGAATCTTTTCGGCCAATCCACGACGCGCGAGAAGGGTTTTCGGCCAATCGTGGCGTTGTCCATTTCCACCGCCGTTCCCTCGGAACTGACTCGGCATCCAGGCACGGGAGCCGACACCTTCGGGCGCTGCCCTTCGAAAAAGGAAGGCCGCGCGGGCATGAGCCTGTCCTTGGTGAGGGCGCGAAAGAGGCCTTCTCACCGCAACTGGCCACATTATTTCGCAGAGGCGCCTCGAGCACCGAGCCCCAGTGCCGACGAAAACGCTCGCCGGCGTAGTTAGTTAGTTGATCACGGCGGGCCGCCGGCTTGGAGGGCGAGCTGATGTTGAAGTGGTTGACAGCCTCTCCGCCATCTGGCCGCGACGGCGGCAGACTGAGTCCAGAGGGCTCCGACCCGACTCAGCTTCTGCCGCGTTGGAGACTTGCACGGCCGAGGCCACCAGATGTGGCCGAGAGAATAAGATGCTGAGGGACAACTCGGAGGCTCCGAGTCGGAGCTCTCAGTCTCCAACGTCTAGCAGTTAGTGGCGGACCTCCTGGGCTCCGCGTCCTCCATGGAGCCGCTAACTCCGTCTGCTGCCGAGAAGCGCTCGGCGTATGTCGACCAGCGGAGGAGAGAGATCGGCGATCTCAGATCTCAGATGATCTTTCGGCGGCGCCCACAGTCTCCTTCATCGGTGGCGCACAACCTGCACAAAGGCAACAACAACCGAAGGGGCAACTTCCTTCCTGGCAGGCAGCACTTACATTCTCCACCAATAAATATTCAAAACGACCATACGGCGCCACCTCAGAATTGGGCAGCATCCTGCGCCAGGAACGCGTCGAGGTCCTCCAGGTCGCCGCCCTGCGTCTCGATGGCGTTCTCCCGACGGCGCTGCGCCTCCTCGGCCCTGCCCTTGGCCTCCTGCTCCTCCCGCGCTCGCTTGGCCTCCGCCGCCACGAGCCGCTCCCGCTCCTTTTCCTGCAGCTGCAGCATGCGCGCAGTGGCGGCGCCGGCGTCTCGTCGGTCGCTTTGGCGCTGTAGACGCCGCTGCTGCTGCTCTAGGTGCTTCTCGTCCTGCAGCAGCTGGCTCAGGCGTTGCTGCGTCTGTGCCTTGAGAGCCTGCACCTGCTGGAGCTCCGTCTCCAGGTCCAGCAGCAGCTGCTCCTCCTCGTACTCCTCGTCGGTCTCAAAGCGGCGCTTGGGCGTCTGCACCACCGACATCTCTTGGTCTGATTCTGGTCCGCAATGGCAGGAGCTGATGCCGTTTGTGTTCCGTACACGAATGTAGTGTATTGAACACGCATTTCAACCAGGAAGGCAAACATGGGTGACCAGGAGCTCTCCATGGCGCCGCCGCCGCCTCCACCTTCGCCTAGCGACGTCGTCATGACGGCGGAGCAGAAGATGTACGTGCTGAATGCGCTGAAGGTGGTGGGCGACTGGTCCGTGCACGACGACGGCGACGGGCGGCTCTTCTACTACGACCGCAAGACGGACTCGTCGCGATGGGAGACGCCCACCGACCTCGCGTCGCTCGAGACCGTGTTCATGATGAAGCTCATGCTGCAGAACGCCGTGGCTCGCTCGGGCATTTGGACGGCGCACGACGCGGGCAACGGCACGTTGTACTACTTTAACGCCAGCACACGCGAGTCGGTGTGGGAGCGACCGAGCGAATGGGGCGCGGCGGAGGCCGCTGCTGCAGAGGAGCGTGAGAGGGAGAGGATCGCTGAGGTGGCGAGGAAACTTCAAGAAGAGGAAGCGCAGAAGACGAAGGACGAGAAGAAAAAACGACGAAAACACAGGAAGCACAGGGAGAAGCGAGACGAACAGGTGGAGGCGGGGGCAACGCAGGAAGAACCAGCAGCTCAAGAGGAAAAGCAGGAGGAAGAGCCGTTGACAGCGGAGGAATTGCAAGCGGAAGAGGAGCGCAAAGCTCGTGAACAGAAGCGGATGGAGCAGTTCCGAGCCATGTTGCGTGACAAGAACATCATGCCTTTCTGCAAGTGGTCGGTGGCGCTGCCACAGATTGCTGGTGATCCGCGCTTTATGGGCGTGCCGACGATGGACGAGCGCCGTGCCATTTTTGAGCATTTTGTAGAGCACCGTCGAGGGGATATGAAGGCGGAGAAGAAGAGCAAGTTGAAGCAGGCGAAGAAACGGTTCACGGAGCTACTGCGCGAACAGTTTCAGCTTGATTCGTGTGAGCCAAGCACTTCACTCGGCGTATTCCTTTCGACACTGGAGAACCATCTTGACTCGGAGCGATACAAGCAGCTCCTAGACGATGCACTGGGCCTGTTGACCTTCTCTGCTCAAGAAAAGATTTATGCCAAAGCGGTAGCAGAATTTAACTCTGAAGCGCTCAAGCGAGATGGCGAGGAGCTACGTATCACCAAGTTCCTGGAGGATAAACTGTCTACTCAAGACAAGACGACGATGCGATGGGAGAGCGATGAAGTTCAGAAGCTTGTCCGTGAGTTCTATAGCTCTGCAGCGTCCAGTGGTGAGTCGGCCGCGCTACTACCGGAGCAAAGGCAGAAGCAGGTTTTCGAAGAGTTAGTAGCACGGTCGATCCGCGGTCGTGGTTCGACACGAGAGGAGGAGGATCGGAAGCGACCAGAGCACTCAAACTCGCGTCGTCGATCTCCACCACGGGAGCGCGCACACTCGAGAGAACACAAGATCAGGGACGCGAGTCCACCGCGCGAGTCACGTCATTCGCATCACGACCGCCGTGGGTCTCAATCTCGTCGTCGACGTAGTCGCAGTGATAGCCGATCGCCATCTCGTGGACGTGAGAGGGGACACCACAGTCGACGGAATAGTAGGCGACGCTCAACATCTTCGTCGCGTTCCCGGTCGGGGTCTCGCTCCCACGAAGGACGATCATCCGGAAGATTTTCGCGATACCGTCACCACTCGTACTCGTCATCGAGATCACGCTCGCGAACCCGCAGATAATATCGTGGATGGCTGCAAAAAAAAATCTGCTCGATAATAAAAATGGGAACTCAAGACGTCGTGGAGTCGAATTAGTATTGACATGTCCAAAACTGATTGCTAGCCGCTGAATAGTCTAAAAGATGTTCTTCTTGGGTGCTGAGCCTGGCAGCGGGGAGAAGTCCACGGTGCGCAGCACGTATTTTGGCTCGTCCACAATCTTCATGACCGCCTGGACGCCGTAATCTAGGGGCACCGAGTAAATACCATCTATGTTGACTTTCATATCCCATCCAAGGGACCGCATGGACACTCGGCGAGCTTTGCCTCTGCAGTCAGAAAGAAAGAAAACAGTATCAGCGGGTGTTAACACACTCTATCTAAAAGGTGTTCTAGCCAAGCGAGATGAACTCACCGTCTAAACCTGATATCACCGAACGTAGCATTAATAATCGGCTCGCGGACAATGTAGCCCATGTCCCGCGAATCCTCCGGGAAAACGTTCTGCTTGTTAATACTGTGAGCAGCGCAGCACGACAAGCGCCAGCGTTAGTTCCATAATATTTCCGACTAAAACCTGAAGTCGAGAGCATAAAAACTTACGATTCTGTCAGCTCCGTCACTGTTTCGTTCGTGTGTGTGTGGTCCATAGCGCTGAGAACATTTGCCACCTGCTCTCGATAAATTTGGCACTATTCACATAGACAAATGTTAGTCAGTATTCGTAGATTGTTCAGTAGGATGCAGCCTCAATTGGACGTACCGCACTGGAGTACCATGCGCTCGAACCTGTGCCCGTGCACATCAGAATACCACTGCTACGGTGGGATTCGCGCTGGTGCTGGTCGATACCGATATTGTAGTGCGATGGGCGAGAGGCATCGCTTTCTGCTATGAACACTTCGTTCAAAGCGTAGCGAGGCAGTTCGTACCAGTAGCCATCCTGGTTTACCATACCGACACGAATCCGCTGGCGCAGTCGCCACTTGAAGTCGCCCTCCAGTAAACGGTCCAACGCAGTACTGAAACGGTGGGTAACGTTATTCACCTTGTAGCAGCACAGGTTTCCTTCGCTCCGCTTAGGATCTGTATTCAGGCCTGCCACTGGGATCGGAGTGTTTACAAAGCTTGCGGTCTTCAAGAAAGTACCATCACCCCCGGCAGAAAAAATCATGTCCGTCCCCTCTACTGCTTCGTGTGTGAGTTGGTTGGCTGATACAACCTTCACGTCGATGTCACGCTCCTTAAAACTATGTTATCCAACAATCAAAACAAAGTCAGTGAAGCGACAACAAAATTCACGCATATTCTCAAGTTCTACTGCACCTGTTGGTAATTTCATCCACGGCCTCGATGTGATGTTCATGGCTCGCCTTCAAGCGGTCATGGACAAATCCTCGCATTGACATCTGCTTCCTCAAAGCTTCACTGGATATCGGATGCATCGCAATACCAGACGTGACAATAAAAAGAAATCAGAACTGTGAACAAGCATAGCATCCATACTACGATAGAGTGCAAAACGTACCCATTATTGCCGTACAGCTCAGCTTCGTGCTGGAAGCGAGACGTCTTCTTCACCACAACCACCTTCTTCAGGTTCACCATGGGCCTCCCAGGGATAAGAAGAGGCGTCTGCCGCTCTTCCTTCTTCGACGAAGCTTTCGTGGTGGTGGGCGCCTCGGTGGATGCTGAAGCCTGATTCAAGCTCGTGCTGTGCGACAGCACATCCGGGGTGATATCTCCCTCCGACAACACCTTGGCTCCATTGTACGTCTTCTCTAGATACTCCTCTGAAATAATCATTCGCGGAACACGCTCCGCCGTAGCCAGCAGCAGCTCGTTGTCATACACTGGTCGGTCAATCTTCATCCATCCCTTGGGACTGAGCTTCTCGTTCCAGGGGCACACCGACCGCACATGCGTGAAGAATGGCGCCATCTTGCCAGTCAGCGGGTCCCTCCTGGTGTAGTGCAAGATGTGGCCATTGTGGATCTGGTCCACCATGCGCCCCGACTCCTGCAGCTCAATGAACGTATCCTGCGACATTCTCTCGAGCCTGGTGCGCATGGCCCAGATCACTTCTCCATGGGCCACCACAATAGCCCGTTTGTCATGGCACTCGTGGTTCAAGATGCCGAGCAACCGGTCGGCCCGTTGCGCCACCGCGGCCAACGATTCGCCTCCTGGCGGAGCGTAGTAGAAGCGGTTGAGCTCCCGCCGCTTGAGCTCGTCCTGCATCTTGACGAAGCGCTCCTGCTCGCTCATGAGGTCCATGGCGCCCCAGTCGCGCTCGCGGATGAGCATCTCGGCGTACCAGCGCGCGCCGGGCAGCCCCATGCGGCCGGCCGTCTCCATGGCGCGCAGATACTCGGACACGAGGTAGCGGTCGAAGTGCGCGAGGTTGTTGCGCCTCAGCCAGTCGCCGGCGGCCGCGGCCTGTCTCCGGCCCCGGTCCGTGAGCCGCCAGTTGGAGCTGTGGCGGTGCTTGAACTCGCCGGCGAACAGGCTGTGGTCGCCGGCCAGGGAGCGCTGGCGGGCCACGTTGCCCTCGCTCTCGCCGTGGCGGATGAGCACCAGGTCGGACAGGCGCGGGAGGCGGTCGCTGCTGCTGCTGCGGACGCTGGTGAGCGCGGACCGCGCGGCAGGAAGGCGGCGCGCGCGCTGCGTCGTCCTCAACATGACGCCGGGAGGTGCTGGCTGCTGCTGCTTTGGTCGCAACCGACGGCTCCGAGGCGGTGATGGCAGATCGGACGGTATGTGTGCCACAAAGACACGACGGCCAATCAGCGCGGAGGAAATGTACCGGTAAGCGGCGGTGTGTCCGCGACGTTTGGCGACAAAATGCGCTTGGCGCGTTGTTTGCCATGAGCGCCGCCGCCAACCAATTCCTGGCAAGGTGTCTGCAGACACGTGCATCGTACAGGCAGTGCATGTTCGATCGTCGATAAACATGCGTTGGATTTGGGATCGGAACGCAGAGAAATGCAAACGAATCGGTGACGACGCCTCCGTCATCGGTATTACCGGTACTAGCGCTAAACGTCGCTGCCCACGTTGAAGTGGTCCCAATCCCGATCTTGCTGCGCGATGGAGAGCCTCGACGCCGGCTACGCGCTGCTGAGCGACGTGACCGCCCGCAACCGCGAGCTGCAGGCGAGACTGCGCAGCAGCTTGCCACTGCTCTGGACGAACAACGCGCTGGTGATGACGAGCGCCGCCGGACCCAGAAGGCGGCGGGGCGGAGGCGGACTGCCAGCGGAACAGTCGGCGGCGGGCGAAGCGGAACAAATGCTCTTGGCTCTCGAGGGACAGTCGGGTCTGCAGGTCAGTCGGCGGTACAAGCGCCGCATGGAGTGGGAGGTGGCGAGACGCATCGCCCGAGTCGACCGAGAGCTGCAGCAGTATCCGCCCGCGCAGAGATTCTGGAACCACACGAGGAAGGAGCCCACGTCATCTCACACTTCTGCAGCCTACAGACAACGTGCCAGTGGAGCGAGGAGGGCGGACGTTCAATGGAAATCTGATGGAGTTGGGGGTCAGAGGAAGGCTGTCGTGAAGGCTACAGCAGGACGGGCGAAGAGTGGGGTCCCTGACACGTCCGCCGTCAATCAGCAGGAGAAAAAGGGTTGGACGAAGCCAAAGGTTGCTGCAGAGACGGACGGTGGAGTTGGGCGGGTGACCAAGCACGTGGCCACAAGCCCAGTTCGTGGTGGCGTCGAGGCCACTGAGGATAAGGAGAACATGAAGCCGAATGCAGCAACCCGAGCGCAGGCTGGAGCGCAGTTTGCAGTGGGCAATTCGAAAGAGTCGCCATTGTGGAGGGATTCAACAGCCGTCAAAAAGGTGCCAGGTGAGTCACACGATGGTCTACCAGTGTCTGAAGAGGAAATGAAGGAGAGCAAGCCTAGAGATTCTGCGGATGATCTCGAAGCGACTAGCAACACTGTATTACGTCAGCCCGCAGAAGCAAAATCTGAAAGTCCTCGTCAAGCTCCAAGGCCTCTGACGGACGATATTTTCACGAATGAGAAAGACACAGCCGCCAATGTTCACCAAGATAGTGTGGCTGATGATATGTTTGCGATTGAAGAAAGTAGTCCTCGTCGAGCGAAGACGCCAGCTGAAGAGCGCGCGTCGTCATCCATTGGGAGACAAGTTTTGTCAGATTTCCGCACCATGCCGTCGGTAGCTTCATTTGGCGCGCAGCCGATACTTTCGGGGACTATGGGGAACCCAGGAGACATGCGTTTGAATGCGGACGTTCTTCGACGCCTTTTTAGCGACTTGGATGCCGACAAAGATGGCCACGTGAATCGTATCGAAACGTGCATGGCCCTCCATCGCTTGCGAATTTCCGTTCCGACTACGAAAATCATATCGTTCTTTCGCCATATCCACTCGTCCGATGCAAAAGGTGCGCGAAGCCGCCATACCCAGCATCTACCGATGAAGGAAGTGATCAACTATAAGGAGTTTGTGGCCTTTGTCACCGCTGCATATGACCAGCAGCAACAGCGAAGAGCGCAACGTAGTCGAGCTCCTACGCGGCATAAAGTGTGGAAGGAGGAACACGACACGGTCGCACAGCTGTCCGCACCATCGACATCCTTGCCAATATATGCGCATCCAACACGCTCGCCAAGAGCAAGCCGGTATGTACATCCAAGAGAAGAAGACGCTCGAGTTTATGAAGTTAACCTTGAGCAGGGAGAAGCAGCAATTGAGGACAGGGTGATTAAGGAAATTCCAGATTTCTTGGTCAGCAGGATACTCGGGGATACTGCCAGCGCAGCTAGTGTCGAAGCCAGGGAGAATGTCGTGCGAAAAAGCTTGGAATTGCTTGTTGGGAAGGAAGCAGTCGACGACAAGATCGTGAGCGAAATCACTCAAGAGCTGATCAGAGAGCAGCTACGAAACATCGGGGCCTTGAACCAGGACGACACAGAAGATATCACTGGCTTAAAAAGAGCTGCAGCTTACTACAATGAGCAAATGACGCAAGGTGATGGTGAACCCTGCTCCGTAGCTGAAGACTCGAGCTCCGATGATTTGGTCAATTGGGCTGACGTACTCACGGAAGAGCAAGTAAGTGGCTTGGTGCAACAGATTTGGAAGGACAGGCAAGCTGCTAGCCTTCGGCATATGTCCGCGGTACCTGTGGAAGACGTACATGTCGAAGAACGCACAGAAATGCCAGAGGATCCGACTGTGAGATGGATCAATGAAGCGACAGACATGAAGGAACTTTCAGTTCCCGCAATACTCACTGATAAGGCTGTACGAGCTTTGGATGGGGATTATCAAGCGGGATCTGCAAGCACCACTGCAGATTTAATCGTTGCTGCTCCTGAGGTGAATCATGAAGATGTAGTGGTCTCGAGTCCAGCAGGTGCCGCACTTCCTCTCTCAACGTGCCTTCCCCAAACGCATCTTGGTAGAGCGATTGCAAATGCACTCAGTGGTGCTGAGCAGGATGACAATGGTTCGCACAAATTGTTCCATCCTGTCACATCGATTGACATTTTGCAGCGACTCCGTCAGCAGAGGCGGACGCACCAAAGCATGCTCAATAGACAGCAAACACGTTCATGCCTGGACGAACCAGCAAAAGCTAGCTCAGGGGTAAGTGTTTCAGGCCGTGGTGAAGACGCAAATGATACGTACATCGATCTGTGGGACGGAGAGAGCGTATTTTCCTCTGAAGAAGCGGATGAAAGCTTTTCATCGAGAAGTGTGGAGCAAGATCATCACCACCACAAACACGAAAAGCGTGATTCGGTGGCTTTACCGATGGCAGAGCATCTCACTCAAAAGATTCTGCACCTCGATGACTCTGCGAGTGATGAAAGTATCCTCGACGTTGCGAGGAGTATTTCAGTTAGTAGCAGTGGCCTCAGTTCCAGCCAGGACTATCATCACATTTATGGAATCTATCGAGAGATTGATCGTCACCAGCTTCGCGCCAGTTCTCAACGTCAACGTCCGTCCCGACGTATAAGACGTTTATCTGTTTCTGGGAGCAGCGTTCCCGTTTCAATTTGTAGCGCAGAGCTATCAGAGGGTGAGCTATCGCGGGAAGAAGCTTTGGACTTAAGTGATGGGGAAATATTTGGCGAATGCAAGAGAAGGTACGTAAAACACAAGAACAAAGCCTTAAATGTGGTGGAGAGCGTGAGCGACGATGACAATCTACACAGCTCCGTTGAATCCGGGGAGCTTCCGGCACTGGTACGTTTTTCACGGAGCTATTTGGTGCCTTACGCTCTCGTAAACAAAATACTAATGCTTGCACCTTTTCCTGGATACACCTAGATGAAAGCTCATGCAAATTTCCGCAGCCAACTCGTTGATCAGTCTACCACCTCGTCGGTTGAATCTGGCGAACTCGAAGATGGCTCCGTCCCCGACTAATCAGGTTGCACAGACAAGTGAACGCTGTCTGGAGTAGTTGGCAGAATTTAGGGATCAAACTCTTCGTCACTGCTCATATCGCTGCCCCCTTCCTCAACTGCGTCCAAGTCTTCCAGATCGAGCAGTTCGGCAATACCTTGGTCAGGGCTTTCGGAACTATCATCATCGCCCAGAATATGTCCCAGTCCTGCCGCAGATTTCTTCCCGCTCGGAGGTTGCTTCTCCTCCGCTGCGTTAGGCACAATCATCTCCCGTGCGTTCTTCACCTTTTTCGCAACTTTCATGCTGGCATTCTGTCGCGCTGGTGCTTCTTGGCTTGAAGCCGGGCGCTTGGACGGAGTCATGACTCCTCCCTTAGCTATGACCGCCTTGTGACCCTGTGCCCCCGTCTCGCTTTGGTCTTTCAGTGGTGGAACTTCTGGTAGGAACCCGAGATTCGAGAGTCGTGGGTCCTTTGCGCGGTTGCCCCCTTTTGTCTGTTGGGATTGGCGACGGCGCTGACGCTTGGCTTCTTCATTCTCCATGTGCTGCTTCCACACAAGCTCAAGGCCGTACTTTTGCTGGAGCTCATCTTGCGCATCGCTCAAGTTGGCCTTCCAGGACAACCAATGTAAGTTCTTAAGTGTCCAAATGAGTCGGTTGTCGTCATTTGACTGCAAGGAGGTTGATTACCTTCCCGTCCTTTAACGAGTGGATGATAGCTTCCACTGCCTCGGCACGAGCTTCCAACGCGTCCTTTGCAGAAACAGCAAGTCATGAGTCTGAAAAGAGGATACCAGCGAAGTGGTTTTGGCACATTTCTTCACAAACCTTTGGGAGTTGGATATGCGCGGCCTCGCACTTGGAGACAAGGTCAGCGAGCGAGCGCTGTGCCTGGCGGAGATTCATCGTCTTCACGCCTGAATGTGTTTGGGTTCAGCTGTAGGTAACACGGAAAAACTCGCAGTACTTGGACAAACGACCCAGTCCGCAACACACTGGGACGAGGTCAACCTTCTCTGGGCGTCGTCACTCAACTGTCGTGAAATGCATGTTTTAACTGCGACTCCCGTGTTACACTTAAACCTGACGTCGCTGACCCCCTCGTTAACCTTACGGAGGGACAGAGTACCTAAAGGTTAAAAACTCAAAACAATGCCTCACTTTGTCACCGGCAGAGCCTCGCCATCCCCATCGTACTCGCTTAGCGCAGCCGCGAGCCCTTCGTTCAGGAGCTGGTCAATTTTCGTCGCCACGCCCGGACCCACACGGTCCAGCTGCTTCGCTTGCGCGCCCGAAGTGATGACAATTCGAGAGTCCCGGATCTCCTTCGCAGCGCGCATGCGCGAGATCCCGCGCTGCGCGTGGCCGTGGTGCATCTCGTACTCGCCCAACAGCACGAGTTGGTCTACGAGCGGCTGGTTGTCACCGCGCTCGGCCGGCGTGGCCTCCACTTGCTCCTGGATGCGGCTCTTCTTGGGGTACTTGGTCTTCTTCTTGCTGCTCGCGACAGGACTCAAAGCATTGGCAAGCCCGGACTGCCCGCCAGAGCTTTCGTCGCTATCGCTGTAGCTATCGAGGATCATGTTGCGACGGTTGCGCTTGGGCATGTCCTGCATGAGCGTGCGCTTCTGGCGACGCACCACACGAGGCGACGCCGCCACGGTGGTCGCCGTCACCCCGTCAGCACTTTTGGGGAACTCGCTCTTGAGCTGGTCAAAAGCCTTCGGTATCTGCAGATACCCCCGCGCGTGGTGCTTGGTGTTCCGCAGCGCTGTGATCGCCTCGCGCATCGCCTGCCACGGGTTCTGCGTGCAGTGCAGGGCTAGTTAGGATTCAACATACCGACCATCCGACAGAGCTCGATGCTGGCACCTCTGGCAGCTGCATGCCCTGCTCCTCGCATTTCATCAGCAGATCCGAGATCGCCGTTTCCGCCTTCATTCCTCGTCAGCCTCCAACGGGTAAATGCGCTGCTCGTTTGATTCTCGAAGTGGCAGGAGAGACGCCAGCCAACTGCAGAGAAGAAGGAGAAAAACTCAACGCCGGGTCTCACTCCGCGAGTGGCCCCACTTCAACTTGTCATTATGTGTACCACGTAAGGCTTGTATGTTCGCGTACATAAATACTGCCGAAATACCGATCACATCAAATTTTGAACGTTTGAATTTCCCGGGAGACCATTATCGGTGCGGGTGATGCTGCGTATACAGTCACTTTCTCTCTCATCCTTTTCATCGTATCATCGACTACAGCGATGCAGGACGGCGCGCTCTTCATGATGTCCCCCATGGACTCCGCGGGCGAGGCGCGGCTGGCGAAGGCGCGGGCGTGCATCCGCAAGACGTTCGGGCCGGGCGGCAGCGGCCGCCGCACCAAGCGCGCGCTGGAAATGGCCGACGAGGCGCCCACGCCGGCCAAGACGCCGCGTACGAAGCTGCGCCAACGCATCGCCAAGGCCTCGCAGCTCAACACGGAGGAGATCTTCTTCCAGCAGTTCGGCAGCCGCGAAGAGCTGATGAACGAGGAGTTCGACCTCGCCCGCCCGCCCGGATACCCCGTCCCCAAGACGTCGCGACAGCACGCGCCAGGCGACGCCGCGTCCAGCTCGACCCACGCAACACAGCAGCAGTCGACAGGGGCCTTTACCAGCTACTTCAACTTCGCGTCGTCGGCGGCCTCGACGGCCTTCACCAGCTCGCTGCCCGCACCGTCTACGGCCAATGTGAGCCAATTGACGCGACCCTCGCGCATCCGTACGCCACGCAAGGCGGCCATCAAGAGAGGACGAGCAGGAGAGAGCAGCGCCGAGAAGGCGCTCGTGCTGAGAAAGCCCCGGATCGGCGGCGCCAGTGCCAGAAGCATCAATTTCGCCAGTGCAGGCGCCTTGACGTTCGGTACCCGAGCAGCAGCAGCTCCGTCGTCGTCCTTCGAGTCGCGCAAGTCGTTTGCGTTTGTTACCAGCCGTGGTGACAGCATCCAGCAGCCCAGCTCGTCAGCCAGGTTCTTGTCGAGGACGTCACCGAGCAAGTTCCAGTTCTCGTCGAATGCCACGAGATTGTTCTACCAGCGGCAGGCGCCGCTACGGTAATTTAATGACCGATACGCAGGCGGCAGACATGCGAGACGCAACGAGAGCAGCAAGTAAAAAGCATGCAAGATTTATTTGACCGAAAGTAGTAGCAAGTAGGAAGACCAGTGAGAGGAGAGAGAGAGAGAGACTGACATTGTAGTTGCGGCCCGAAGAAGACACTATTCGTAGCTGAACGGCAAGTACAATACAAATTGCAGTCGCAAGTGCGTTCGTTGTATTCCTGTCATTTATCACTGACATTGAAGCCTCGCCGATCTCTTGCTGCATCCGCGCGAGTTGTTTTCCTGGATGCGACTGGCATTCTAATAGATCATGGCCTCCAAGCGGTTCAGCCGCTCGTTGGTGCCCGATGGTAGACGGAACTTGATCATGCCGGCAAATGTGACGAGGAGTTCGGCCTTTTCGCGCAGAGCAGAGACGCTGGCACGCCGGACTTCTCCAGAGACCTGAGTCTTCAGGCGGTCTGCATCGCGCACAAGACACTCCATGTACCCAAGCAGCAGAATGTGGAAGTTCTGTCGGACACTCTCATCGAAGGCAAGAAAGCGATCCACGCAGAGCGACAGGTTGCTCGAGTTCTGCGTCGGTACAACCTCCAGTTCATCGACAAACCCGATAGCATCCTCGTACTGCTGTTTCTCGAAGATCTCGAGGAAGATGCTGATGTTCAGGAGTGTCTGGAAGGCTATGGCGGCCGTGCGTGCATGCCGGTTGGCAACAGTCTGGACCCACGGGAAGCGCATCCATTTCTCGGCAAACTCCTTGGCCTCGCGGAACCATTCCTCACGCTCTGGCCGTGTGGCCGACAAAGCTGAGCTGAGTTGGGAGTTGAGCAGAGCAATAACACCTTCAATATCACCGGCGCTCTTCAACAGCGCGAACGCATCATGCGGGCGACCGCGAGCCTCAGCCTTGCGCGCAGCTGAGAGAATCAGCTCCTTGACCTCATCTTCAGGCTCGTCCTTGAGCAGATGGTCGTACAGTCCGCGAGTGCGCGAGCCGTCTGTGTTGTTTGTGAATCCGGCCAGCACGTCGAACTTGCGTGTATCAAGCAGCAGCTCCGCAAGCAACTCCTTCTTGGCTGTCAAATCCGAGATGCAGGCCACGTAGTCTGCAGCCTCCGCGGCGTTGGCTCGCTGGAAACCGTGAATATATTGGCGGACAAGGCGTACCAGGTCGACTGTTGTTTCGTCTTCCTCTCCCATCGAGAACGATGTGCACTCCAACAAACCGTAGTGGTTCAGTGTGATCGCGAAGTGCACCGCTTCCAGCAGGAAGCCCTTGGACGCCAGATATTTGATTGCCTTCTCGAACTCCTGCGTGATAAGCAGAATCTCAAAGTACAAAAATGCTGAGAAGTTACCTCCACCAGGCTGCGCTCCACCCTCAAAATGGGTTGGGCCAAATCGCTGCATAGTCTGAGATAGCTTGGCGATTGTGTAAGTGCTATCCGGAGCAGAGTTAGTAGCTGCAGCGCGCTGGATAAAGCAAAGACGCTGCCACAGATAGTCCTCCACAGTTGTCGAGATGCGCTGCTCGTTAGCGTTGACGTTGCTGAAGCACAGCAGGTTCACAACGCAGCGTTCAAACGGGTTCACGACAGAGACAGCGTCGATCGAGGAGCTCACCAAGCGGTGGTAGCGGCCCACCAAGCGCTCAAACTCGGCAGGGAACTGCTTCGAAAAAGCATTCAGCGGGTTAGCGCTGCGGTTCGCATACAAACTCTTTTGGTGTGCGCGGTATTTCAACGCACAGAGCACGGCAGCGTCAATGGTGGAATCATCACCCGAGCTTGACAGGTTAGTCACGAGATTCGCAGCTTCCTGGTCACCACCACAGCGGAGGCAGTAGTAGATAATGGCCCAGATATTGTCCACGTCAGTACTGCTGCCGCTTCCGTTGGCAGCGTAGCGCGAGCTGTGCAGGTGCTTCACGAACGCGCGAATAGTAGACACCAGGTCCGGAATGCCACCAGTGGCAAGGTTGTTCTTCTGCACAGTCTCTTGCACGAAGGCACGGAACTGGTTCTCCAGGAAGACACGCGCGCCAAACGCAAAGCGGTGCTGGACCAGTGTGCACTGTGACTCGTCACTTCCCTGTCTCGTAGCCGCAAATTCACGCTCCGCCAGCTTTGGCCCGTTGGGCTGGGCAGCGTCTCCACCTGCCAGCACGTCATTCACGAGCTGCCAGCACTTGAGCACAGCTTCCCACTTGGATCCGGTCACCGACACCGACACGTTCGAGGAGCACATGGTCCGGAAGTGGCGTGCGAGTTCAAACTGGCTGCGCGTGGTGGGCACGCGGCTGCTGTTGAGCTCCTTGATGACCGCGTAGTACTGCTTCATCTCCTCCGTCATAGCGTTCTCCACCTGCAGCTGCGACATATGCAGCGATGGCGCTCCGAAGGCCGAGCTGGTGGTGGTAGACTGGAAGCGCGGCTGGCCGGCGAAGAACGTGCCGCTGAGTCCGAGGCCGGACGCGGGCTCCAGCGCCTGGCGCTTCTCGCGAGCAGCAGAGGAGAAGATGCTGCCGGCCGCCTCGTCCGCCTCCAGCACGCTCGGGTAGTTGCGGATGCCGAGCTGCTTGGCGCCGCCCAGGTCCTCCAGCAGGCGCTGCTTGGCATCCTCGAAGTCGTCGATCATGGCGCGGTTCATGCGGTCGTGCGTGGCCTCCACCGTGCGGCGGTTGACGTCCTCGATGGCCGTGAGCACGATCATCTCGTGGTGGTGGGCCAGATACCCCTCCAGGTCCGTCTCGCCCAGAGGCGTCTCGGGCTCGAACTCGGGCGCGATCTCGAACTGCTGCAGCTCCTTGCTGAGCTTCTCGGCGTCGATGCCCTTGGCCGCCAGCAGGAAGTTGGCCTTGTCCGCACCCGCGGCGGCCGGGCGCTTGCGGCTGCCAGTGGCGCTGGGGGCCTGGGCGTTGAGCGAGCGCGACGCGTCGTCCAGCTGCTCCAGACACTTCTCCAGCCGGGGGATGCCCAGCTCCCCGAGGGACGTCGTCAGCTTGAGCGAGCTCTGGTACAGCGCCCGGAAGTCCACGTCGTTGGAGGCCATGGCGAGCGGGGATCGAGAGGGGGCGACGGAACTCCTTATTGCGCGCCCAAAAGCAATGGAGGACGCGGGATGCGGGATGATAGGTGGGCATGCTGCGGAGAAGGTTAGTGATGTGGTGCACATAATACCCGCAAAGTTGAAGCCCTGCAGACAGAAGCCTTCAGTCATGTACTGATGCTCTGGTGGCTTCTGTCTACTGAATTGCCGAATATCAAGAAATATCTATATCGTACTACTACATAAGTGCTGTAGGAATTCTCAACAGATCGAACGTACATGTACTCATGCAAAGACCCGAAAGATCATCCTACCAAGAGATAAACAAAATGCAATTATCGAGAACTGCATGAATGAGGAAAGAAAATAATATGAAAATAGACACATTTCTGTGAAGGGGGGCACGCTGACTCTAGCTTTGAGTTCGCATGGGTGTATGACAACCAAACGAGCTCATGATCAATACATGCACCCGATCTTAATACTTCTACTTTAAATTACTTTCATAATTCTATTATAGTAGGCGGAGGGAATACTGTACTGGGTGGTTCTTGAAATCACAAATTTTACGCGTATTAAATGCGAAAGAAAACGTTCAACAGCAACCTCACAATGATTGTGAGGATTGTAACAATCTGGTTTCCGCATGAGGCTTCATTCCTCCTCAACATGATAATACCAACTACTATCGTATATAGAAGGGTATATTTTTATACAGTTTAAATTTTAGTGGTTCTTGGGGACCGTGAGTGGTGCTTGCGTGACGTACGGCAGGACCCACGTCGTTTCTTAGCCTGGTGTTTGGCGTTACCACTTCGGTGATAACGTCAAATGCTGCTCCACATCCACCAGCGGTAGGAGGGCGTTCTCAGCGGGGAGATTGCGGGTGAAGAAGAAGCCCCAGCCATTGAGCCAGCGTGAGCGCCGCCGCCAGGAAGCGAAGACAAAAGCGTTCCTGATGAAAACCATGGACAACACGCNCGCCGCCAGGAAGCGAAGATAACAGCGTTCCTGATGAAAACCATGGAGAACACGCACGTTCGACTGGTCAAGAACCTCATGACCTCCTACGAGATATTCAACTTCATCTGCCAGAAGTACGAGGGCGCTGCTTTTCACGGCGATCCGTATTTCATCCAGCACTACTTGATGGAGCTCAAGTACCAGGAAGGCTCAGATCTGACCGAGTTCTTCCTGAAGCTCGAGAACGCGNTTCCACTCGATGCCCAAGTCGTGGAAGGATGACCTCCGCATCTGGAAGGGCCAACGGAAGTATATCCCGTACGGCGACCTGAAACAGAGTATTGAAGGCAAAGTCCGGGATATCCAAGCTCAGGAGCGCTACACGCTGTCCAAGGGAACGCCTGAGACTACCGCTACGAAGACGGAGCGTGCTCTGGTGGCAACCGGCCCCCCTGACGTGCCTGATCAAAACCGCAACACGAGCAGTGTCTGCTCATACTGTGACCGCCCACGGCACAATATTCGCCAGTGCCGTGGTCTCCAAAAGGACCTACGAGATGGCCGCGTGAAGGCCGGTACGGTGCTGCCTGCTAATTTCACGATCAAGGGCAATCCCCAGCGTGACCACCCGTACCGCAACTCCAAGAACTGGAACCACGATCGCAACAACCAGAATGGCGGCAACAACCGCAGAGGCAGGAACAGTGGTACCAGAGGCAATCCAAAGTATGGCAACCGTGGCAAGCACAGTGGGCGCGATGACAACAAAACCCGTCGAATCGACTCTGACGATGAAGAAGACAATGACAACAACCGCAAGGTATTTCGCCAAGAGCGCCGCGATGTTGGCCTGATCGCGGTTGCTGCGACAATCAACCCTCCAGTGAGCCTTGCCGCTCAAGCCAACGTGCAGCTGGACTCTACCTGGACCATCGACTCTGGATGTACGCGTCACGTGACGCATGAATCCCAGTGGTTCAGTGAGATCGCGACTAGTGGTGGCTCCATCAG